>WOUH02000015.1:5972354-5989258 GCA_009936405.2 Stevia rebaudiana
AAGTTTCCATAGATTAATCAACGATATTAAATTGTCATTACAAAACACATAATCAACCAACTTGTTCACATAATATTGTTCATAATAAACCATATTAAATTTAACTAGGCATTGGTCCTATGTGATGATTCTAAAGCTTGTAAATCTTAACCTTGCACCTGAAACATTGTAAAATCAAGTGTCAACTTCAATGAAGCAGTTGGTGAGTCACATAGGTTTTGACTCACATTAGATAAAATAGTTGATAGTTAATAAATAGTTAACAGTTCGCATGAGCATGTAATATAAGGCTAATTATGGAAACTAAAAAGGTAATTATCGCAGATCAAACCTTAGTTAACATAGTTAGACGTAGCTCATCTACCCTTTAGTAGTTTAGTTTCGTGTGATCACCGGTTAGGTGGGTTGGTGATGTGGTGTAAGCACATCATCTTTCCGAGTCCTTTTCTTTTGTATATTGCGTCGTTTATATCTGTTTTAGTTAGTTTTATCGTTGTTTTATCGTAATCCGTGCTTGTACTTAAATTGATCGTATTTTGCAAGAGTTCGTGTTAAAATGGAGTCTTTTGGAGTTTAACGAAGAAAGCACGAGTCTCCGAGGTGAAACGAGACGGAAAATCGAAAATCAGCCACACTGGTGGGCTACGCGCCACACGCGGGCATGTCAAGCCCCTTGCGCGACACGCGTGGCTGCCCAGTCTCCCAAAACACGGCCCCGATTATTTTGTATCATGCGCCACGCGCGGAATCCCTGTTTGAGCCTGCGCGACACACGTAGGCGTGTAAAACCGAGAAAACCCTAATTTTCTATTATTTAAGTTCGGTTAATCTATTTCGATCGGGATCGATTCCAGACGGCTTTGAGGGCGATTTTGGACGAAGAACAGAGAAGAAGCTTCAAGATGGGAGCTTTGTTTGGTTTGATCTTTCAGTTTAGTAGTTTATTGTTTAGGTTTAACATTGGTTTACTTTGAATACTTGAATTCTTGTTAGTTTCTGTTTATGAACGACTTTGATATGAATTTTGCTACTGTTTTGACAATGAAATTGATTGCTTTGATTGATTTAATGATTATGCTAGGCTAAATCCATTATAGTTGCCTAGGATGTGATGATTGTATGATTTGCGCTTGATTATTGGTTGATTGGACTATGATCCATTGTTTGGACTGTTCTTAGGTTAAAACCCAACCTTAGATTAGTTGCACTTGTATGAACTTGGTTGAATTAGCCATAGTTAAGTCTAAATTCCGTGTGTCTATAACGGTTTGGTGATTTGATTGTGTGTTAAGTCTAGTAAACTAGGGTTATGCATCCTTGTCTTAGGATTAGTTGGTTTTGAGCTATATTGAATCCTTGTCTTGGGTTTATAGTCTTTAGCCAACCGAGTGTGAACGTGTGAGTGAACTAGTACCCTTTAGCTAGTAGATTGACAACCTGTTTAGTTGGGAGCCTGGGAATTGGGAGATAACGTGACAGGTATCTACCATAAGAGTGAAAGCTGATATAGATGCTAAGTCTTGGTATACAGTCCTTAGAGACCATAATGTCATCGGTCTAGTATTCTAATTAATAGAAACCATATTCTCAAAGGTGAGTCCACGATCCAATTTGACTGCATTTTGATTACTTGATTCTTAATCATCCTAGGTGACTACTTTTCTGTTCTTGATTGTTATTTGAATCGATATTGTTGCTTGCTTGCTGATTGCTAGTGAAAAGACCAATTTGACCTTAGTTTTGATAAGTTGCATGACCTTAGGAATCCGAGTGTGCCATTTGGTTCTGTCCGTGAGTCCTTGGACGATACTCGGTCTTATTTGCTAAACTACTATTGACCGGTACACTTGCCGTATATGTGTAGTTAGGAGCTTACGATCGTTTTTATAAATATTATTACTTGACCTTGTTTTGCATACGCTCAGCGCACATCAAAAGGATTGGATAATAATTATTAGTTGATTAGGAGAAAGGGCAGGGATTATATGCTATTGTTACTCTAGTGGAGGCTATTCCTTACACTGAAGATCTTCGCAAAGCTCTCGTGCTTGTCGTCAGAAATCAGGTAACAAACCAACCAACGAACCTTTTATTTTGCCTAAACATCAAAGTATTTATTTATTTATTTATTTATTTTTAGATTGGAGCATTTGCAGCACCTGACAAAATTCATTGGGCCCCGAGTCTCCCAATGACAAGAAGTGGAAAGATTATGAGGAGAATTATAAGGAAAATAGCCTCCAGACAGCTGGATAAGCTTGGGGATACAAGCACACTAGCAGATCCAACTGTTTTAGATCGCTCTTGCTGATTCCTGAATCGTAATATTTTTCTTTCTTTCTTTTTAACCATGCATAATCATCATCATATGTATAATAATGTATTTCAATAAATGCTATATACATTTCTCATAAACAATTTAATGGGTTTTTTAGATCATTGGGAGTAAAATCTGTGGTACATAAAAGGAAGCAGTATGATGTTCAATAAGTAGTTAGTTGTTTATAAGTCTAATTCTCCTCCTGTCTGGCTTTAAGTACCAGCTCTTCTATGGTGGTGCCATTTGCACGTTTAAGACCAGCACAGTAATACCTTCCCATTTGATCCTAAATAATATAATATAAATCAAAAATCCAAATAATTTTCCTCTTTTTTTCCCAAATCCAAATTTACCTTTGAAATAATGCCCAGTTTTTCCAATTTACTGACTGCGTCAAAGTTGCATTTCTCACCAAACTCTTCCTTTAGTAGTTCCTCACATTTTTGGTCCAGTTCCTATAAACATTACACTTAATTACCATATTTGGTTGCTCACTTTTGATTACGACCTTCAAAGTTGCTTTCCCTTGTTCCATTAATATAAAGAAAGAAATTATCACCTATTAGATATCAATTATCATAAGTTGGCTTCCATTATTCAAAATTGTAATCATGTGCTTACTTGTTGTTGAATCACATCATCACACAAATGAAGAAGAGTGCCTTTTCCACTATCCACACACGAACTGGGTGATCAAGTTCTGATATGTTTCCATGTTTGCTTGAAACCTAGCTACATTCAAACATAACATAATGTAGTTCGTTCATCCATACTTGAAAAACAAACAAATCCAAGACTCACGTAAAGTATATTTTGGCACAGTAACCACCTACTGTAGAAACAACTACAATAATGACCCACCCAAAAGTCAGCTTCAGGCGTCTGAATTGAACCTGCCTGAAAAAGAAAGCATTACTAACAAACAACCGCACTCTTGTTCAAACCAAAAAAATGAGTGACGTAATAATTACCAGCAGTTGCACCCAATCCATAGGGGTTAAAGCTGGGTTTTTCTTCCAAAATAAAAACAAAATGTCATTAAAACATCCAGAAACAAAGCCCGCTCTAGAAAACTATTTCCATATCTGCCATTGGGATTTGTTTCAGGATAGATTCCTCGTTCCTTTTTTGTCTTGCTTCCTAATATATCTGAATCATCTAAAACCAATTACAACTACCCTATCACTTATATATGAATGATACCTGTAAACAACGATTATCCTGTCAAATGTAGGCTCTTGGATTGTAATCTTACACGTCAAATTCTGTAAACTGATAGAATTTATATTAGCTCACATTTACATACTGAAACTCAATAGACACAAAGATTCTGAATTTTTTACAACCTCAACTCCAATTTTTCAATTCGGATTCGCTCAACATACAAGTCATCACGAAGATCTTCATCATCATCTTTCTTAATGAGTGAACTGGTTTTCATAGGAAAAACCTTGTCTAGCCCGCAAGCAGAAACATGTTGTTAGTAGTTGGTGGATAATTTAATTTGTAGGAAAATATATAATTAAGTTACCGGGTTACTCTCATGATCCATGCCCATATGCGTGCAATGATCATGTCCACTTTCTCCATGACGAAATAATCAGTTGTACGATCAATTCCAATGCCACGTCTGAATATTATATACTGCAAAAATAACATTTTATTTGAGGAAAAATAAATAGAAAAGGCTTACATGTATTCAACCAATGAATACCTTATCCGCAAATTTGGGGAGGTTTTCTTGTGGATGCTCCTTAAAGTAGCTCTTTAACAAGTTTTTATCAAGCTACATGAAAAACGTACGTAATTCATTCGTAACAGATTTTGATTCAAGGGAATGTGTACATGTACGTGTATTTATGTTAATTACCTTTGACTCGATGGGAAGATTGAGAAGATACTGACCTGCTTGTGCAACAGCAATCTCCTCATTAGTAGCAATCTTGAAATTGCTCTTTTCAAGTACCTGGAATGATCGATATGATATGGATGGAATTGAATAATGTGACGAGATCAAATGTATTATAGTATATGGTTGGTGGGGATACTAATGATTGGAGATATATGTCTCTCACCAGCGAGCTTTTGGTCATCCAGTCCTCAAAGTTCATAAAATCTAGGTTTCTTTCACATTTACATGATTTTCTTAACATTTATGTTTTTTAACAATTTTTATTCTGTATTTAGATGAGGCCTAGCTATCAACCTGAATGAATTTACGTAATTATGTGTTCTTTAATCTGAAATTAATCAAGATTGAAGCTATAATTGGTCTGTTTGAAATTAATCAATCACTTAACAACTATCTGTGCTGCTAATTTTAAGTTATTTATGTAAATTTTTAAGTTGAATATTTATGTAGTAAAATAATCGTTGAACTCTCAAATAATGTATCTAAATGAACATTTCTGCATTATATTATTTCAAAATTGTATAATTGTAACTAATTTCATTAAAATCAACCCATATTTGAAATTTTGAACCGTGATACAGTTAATTTGCCAAAGTGGAACAGTGACTTAGTCATGTTGTATTTAGCACCAAAATAATCTAATTCGTTGACCGTTTAAAAGTCAAATTGTATATTATTGATTTGTTTGAAATTGATCCTTTATTATGAAATTAATCAATCAACTGAAAGTTATATAATGAATTATGAAAGGATTGTGTGATGGTTTAGTGTGTTTTCGTGTTAAAATGAAACATTTGGTCAAGTCTTGCCATAAATAAGGGTTATAATATTTGTTGGCTCAAATTAGAATTGACTTGTGGGTTATAATAGCTTTAGTCAATTACATTGACATAAGTGGATTAAATTTGGATAAAAATAACCACTTTTCCGTGAAAACACAAAGACATGGATAAAAATTTTCTTTGATGTATCAATTGTCATGGGAGATGATCTAGAAGCAAAACAAGGAAACCCATCACCTGATATATTTCTTTCAACTACCAGAAGATCTGAGGTAAAGCTATTTTTAAACTGTTGCTCTTTATAAAAGCTCTTTATCAATTGTCATGGGAGATGATCTACAAATAGTAACAAGGGTAATTTTAGCGCTGCATCGTTTTAAAGGCTAATGTGTGAATTTTGTTATTTCAGATTACATACCAACAAACATGGTTTAACAAATGATGATAAATTGATTTTCATTAAAGTGACAATTTCAACCTATACGCATATAATGATGTCATTTTGATTTAGTACTCATGTTATCTGTTGCTTATCCTGTTATCCAGATCTATTGAATTATGGCTCACGTTTTCTCTTGGGATATTTGCTCTACGTGTTCTATATGTTTAAGGTAAGAATATTAATATATATTGCAATGCGTTTCTATATTATGCTCGACGACTCTTTTTTAAAAGATAAAGTAGCATTCCTTTAAAATAAGAAACAAAAAGATCATCATAATCTTGATATGTATTATATATGACTATATGTTGCCATTTTGTCTAATATAAACACTATCTGGAACGGGTCATAATGAGTATTTCAAAAAGACATTCTGGATCATTTTAGTTCATGTTTAGATTTAATGGGATGATCTTTGATGTTCTAGACTATGGGTAGTATCTTGATTAGATTTATTGGGGCATACATTGATAAGCAAATTAGATTCTTTAGGACCTGACTTATTTTTCATCTTGAGGATTACCTTTGACTTTTCTGTACATCATTTAAGTCAGAATTTTTTTGGTACATCATTGACTAATCACAATTTAACTATATTTTTCTCTGCACAGAACACGTCAAAATTGCTGGAGTACGATTTCGTAAACACCTATTTTAGATCATGTCATTCAAGAAATCAAAGACAGTCTTGCAAGATACCGTTCAAGTCAGCCGGAATACTTTCATAGTAGTATCCATAGCAACCGGTGGAATTAAAGATTTTGCAATTTGTGTATATTTACTTTATGTGACCATTTCATTTATAAGTGAGTTTTGAAATACTTAAATACATGAAGCTTTTCTTAGCTAATATGAACTATCACGAGACGATTCAATAAACTAATTAGCAAAAAAACGAGTACCGCTTTGTAAATTGTTGTCGCCGCCGCATCGCGCGGGTATCCTACTAGTATATATATATATATATTTGTGTTGCATGTTTAACATGAACCATCTTATTGCAATGGATGTATAATAGTAAAGTCATATGTCAGGAGCACAATTATGGTTTGTTGTAGGAATCGACCACACGTTCGACACTATTCAAGATAAGGGGAGTATCGGTTCTCTCTCACTTCTTGTTCCATTATTAAAATGCACCGCATAGATTAAGTGTGGGTTGAGGAATCTGGGAGCTCACACATCTATTAGTAGTTTAGTTTAATATAATATATTTCAATCTTTAGTTTTGAAGAACTATAGGTCGTAATATTGGGTACAAAATCTATCGGACAACATTTAGCCGTCCTAAAAAGCTAGTCATAAGGCTATGAATAGTGGTTTTCTAGTTAAATTGACAAGTAGATGCTACATATGCAAAAACTATTTAACTAAAGACCAATTTCATTTAGGTGTAGTGATTTTAACTAAACATTAATTCTTTACATTGAATGAAAATTGTAAGATTGAAATTATTAAGAAGTGCATTGATTGTAAATTGTATTTAACAACGGTTAAGGACTTGGATAAAAAGTAATAGCACATCTTCAATGATGATCACGTTATTGTTTTAACACACCAAAATTCATTCTCTACGTTTATAAGAGGTTCCACTACGCCCAGTCTAAACATCCTGAAAACGTTTTTGCATTAACATTCCCATTTGTTTCTAAAAATATCTTTAAAAACATTTTTTTCAAAAACATCATCGAGTTCATTAAATAAGGTGACAAGTGCAAAAGGCATGGCAAGTATAACATACATAATTATGCAAAGTATCACACGATACCTACCCCTTGTGTTTCCATGTGAGGATACTGAGCATATTAAGCATAAACATTATAAAAAGATCATATTATTTAATAGAATAAAGTTTATTTTCCGTTGCTGTGTAATCTCTGTTTAAATCATTATGCTTATGTACAAATTCAATAACGTGACGAGCCCGTAGAGATTGGGGCGTCACATATCGAATATTAATATTAAACATGTACTCTATTAGTTGCCTTGGTTTTAGTTTATATACTAATATTCCAAGTATTAAATGAATTAAACTAAAAAATATTTAATAATTAGTAATGAAAAGTGATGTATTCATATTTGTATATATTTTTAGTAGTTATTTTATATTATTTTATTAAGTTTTTATTATTTATTTAGTTCGTGTTTATTTTATAGGTTTCTATGTTTAAACGAGTTAACTATATGAAAAAACTGAGATCCGTGAATAGTTGAGGAGTTATGAGAGTTAAAGTGGTGGAGAATAGAAAAAAAAGTGCAACTAGGCTAATTGGGAGGAGTTCACAAAAGTCAAAAGGGAAAAAAAAAAAGGGTTTCTCAATTATTGTAGGTAGTTGACGGCAAGGTAAAAAGGAGTAGAAGTTTTCGAGAAAAAGTGAGCCGAAGGAGAAGATTAAATTGGAGTCGCACGAGAACAGAAGCTAATCGTAACTAATTTTTTATTTTCTTTATACTTTGAGTGATGAACGGTAACATTATTTTTGTAGATTTTATTGTTTTTGTTATTATTATGATTGTTGGCTAAACGTATTGTAGTTGCTTAGGATGTGATGATTGTATGATGTTTGTATGATTTTTGGTTGATTGGACTATGGTCCACTAGTTTGGAACTGTTCTTAGGTATAATCTCAGCCTTAAATTGATTACACTTGTATGAACGTGGGTGAATTGACCATAGCTAGGTCTAAACTCCATGTGTCTATAGCGGTTTTGATGGTTTGGTTGTGTGTTAAGTCTAATAAGTTAGGGTTATACATCCTTGTATTAGGATTAGTTGGTCTTTTGCTATATGAGTCCTAGTCTTAGGAGATTATAGTCTTTAGCCAACCGAGTGTGAGTATCTGAGTGAACTGGTATCCTTTTAGCTAGTAGATTGACAACCTATATGGTTTGGGAACATTAGAATTGGGAGGTAACGTGACATGTATCTACCCTAAGAGTGGAAGCTGACATAGATTGTTAGGAGTTAGGATTAGCAGTCCAGGCAGAGAGGATAGCTCTGCATTCTTAATTACCAATTAATAATCTAATTAATAGAAACCATATCCCCAAAGGTGAGTCTATGATCCAATGTGACTGCAAACTGATTACTTGATTCTTAGTCATCCTAGGTAACTGCTTTTGTCTCTGATTGTTATTTGATCTTTGTTAATTGCTTATTTGCTTGTTTTAGTGAAAAGACTATTTTGCCCTTAGTTCATTTAAGTTGCATGACCTTTAGAATACCGAGTGTGCTGTTGGTTCTGTCCCAAGAGTCCTTAGACGATACCCGGTCTTACTTGCTACGCTGCTATTGATCGATACACTTGCCGTTTATGTGTAGTTAGAAGCATTGATCTTTTTTACAAATTTATTACTTGATACCGTTTTTGCACATGCTCAAGCACATATCAAAAAGTTAGAAATTATAAAACTATTTTGTGAAATAAAATAACTGAAATTGCATATGAGCTATTATTTCAAGTAATGAAATAATAATATCATAAATTTGAACTTATGTAGTTACGTTAAAGCATTCACATCTATTTCTTCATCTTTATCTCTATAATTCATTAAAAATCACTACCTTTTCTCTTTCCAATTCAATTAAATAATAATATTTTATACATTTATCACTACTTTTCTCTCTCCAATTTAATTAAATAATATTTTTTTCTCTTTCCTATTCAATTAAATAATATTTTTTATACATTTATCACTACCTTTTTCTCACTCAAATTTACTTTAATGAACAGTGTTTCTATATATTTACTAGTTTCATCAGTTTCTCTATATCTTCCTACTCACAACCACTAATATACTGTATCTATAATATAAAGATTTCACTCACATAATTTTTAAAGAAATTGATGTGAATGCTCTTAAAGGTTGTTTTTTTTTTCTTTAAATAAATTGTTTTTGAAAGATGTCATTTTTACAATATTATCTTGTACCATGTGTATTATACCAGTTAACTAAAGAAAATATTAAAATGTTTCTTATATATTTTTTAAAAATTTCATGTTTTATAAAATTCATATTTTATAATTATTTGTTTTTTAAGTGTGTTTAACCGAAAAAATGTGAATAATATAAATAATATTTAATAGGTAAGAGCAGTTAAGAGGAAAGAGAATCAGGAAAAGAAGGTCACAAGCAGTTTAAATGAGTAATATGTGACACTAAAAACCTTGCTTTATTATATACTATTATATATTATAGATTAATAAGTGCTTTTAAGTAATAGAAAACTAATATTATTTTTATAGCTTTCATTTTAAACAAAATTTGTTATGTTAAACATTTCATTCAAATTCTGTTTTTTTAAATGTCATTTGTTTATAACAATCTTGTTGTTTAAAACCTTATCATAGAAAGACCAACTTTTAAAATTTACGAGAAAAATTTAATATATTATAGCTTTTTTAAAGTGTGCTTTAACATCATATCTGATTTTTATTTCATAAAAAATTTATTTTTTAAATTTGACAATGGTAAATATTATCGTAAGTTATCACTTATTAGTATAATATTGTTTAATAGGAGATAAATTATAATAATTTAATTTATTAGAATAGAGAATTGAACAGGGGAATGATAAGTGCCAATAGTGACCTAAGAAACTGAAAACTGACATAAAAAAATATTGTTTGTCTATTATAATAGCATTTTAAAATGCACTTCCCTGTCACACAAGCGTGCCTGATTGTGTGTTAACATACATGAAATTAACATTTGTTTACTAAACATCTACTTCATAAACAACATTGTTGATGAATATATCAATATAGCTATTCAATCGAGGTTATAAATGTCATCACAACGTTGTATACAACTATGAATGAACAATAACAAACATATAGGGCCAAACTAAATTCCAACTGCTAACTAAGCCCTACATTCTGGTGGAAGAACTTTGTATCTTGAAGTGTCTTTACAATAAGAATAAAACATATGTTTATTTCGAGCCCAATTTAGGCCAACTGTTTGTTGTCCTGTTAGCTTTGTATATTCATCTCCTTCAACCGGATCCGAGGTCAAAAGAGTTGAGCTCTTTGTGCATGACCCTATAGTCGTTGCGTTTGATTTTGACATCAAACAACCTTCTATTTCAAGTTCTTCTAATGATGCAACAAATGGTGCATATTTGTAGTTAACGGGGTATTTTCCACCATGTGTGGCCCATTCTGAACCGTCCCATATGGTCGTGTATATTGACATTGGCTTTGATGGATATATAGACGAGGAGGCTTGGTTGTGGATTACTTCTCTTATTGGTATGTTGTCTACTAGAAACCTATATTATAAATTCATAAAATAAAATAAAATGAAACAGAAATGAACACTAATCCATCTTTTTGCAATCAACAAGAAGATCTGAAAGGAAAACAAAAGCAACACTACAAGCCCAAAATAGCATTTTTGGCTAATAACTATTTAAGTGACTTAAACTTAGGGTGTTTGGTTAATAACTTAAGTAGCCTCATTGTAATGTTCATACTCAACTTAAATTATTGTTAGCCATAAGGTTGGATAATAATAATAAAACTTACACTATATGGTGGGTGTTCCATAGCATGCTATATTGATGAAACTCTTGTGTTGGGTCGAACCATAGGTAAAACTTTTCTTCTCTACCTGTTTTGACACTCCCATTACCATATATATTTGTTTGAAGAACCCATTGTCTTCTCTTTTCATGACCAAGCAATTCAAAGTCAATTTCGTCATGGTTGTGTGGAAAAATATTTGAATTGGACATCTGAACATAAGTAATACAAGGGTATTTTAGACATTTTACTTCTGATGTCAGATACATTTAAAATAGATCAATTTCACGGAAAATAACTCACATAGAAAGCTAGTACTAGTCCTGAAGTATCCCCCATTGGTAGCTTGATTGCAACACTAAAGAATCCATGATTATATCTATCTTTTGAAACCAATCCCGAACCTAAAACCAAATCCCCAAAACAAGTCGGAGTTAGTTACACAATCCATATTATAAACCATCTTAAAATCAAGAGATTTTATAAGTAAGATGATAATTTATACCTGAAGTTTTATCTAGAATAATATCTGCATATGATCCATTATTTTTCATTCGAATGTTTGATACTCCAAAAAATGTTGTCATTTTCATCGCAATAGGTGTTGACCGGAAGCGATCCGTTAATCGCTCAACGCTTGGGGGCTTATAAATCGGCCCTCGAGACAAAACCGGGTGGAACTGGAAAACTGTGAACGTGATTAAACATGAAAGAAGAAACCATTGATACAAAAATGTCATTTTCTTGGTGTTGAAAGTGTTTCATTGAGAGTAGGAAGGGGTTGATTTGGTTTATATACATGTTTTCCTAGGTTGCTTAGCTGTTTCAATGGTGGGTATATATAATGTATTGTGAGATTTGGATTTTGTTTAATAATTAGAACATACGAGAACCAAGTATAAATATTACAAATTAATATTATATCGTATTCAAGAATTTATATAATGTCTCAATTTCATTTCATAAGTGATATTTTCTTTATTTAGAAATTTGAATTGAAAATATATCTAAGGGGCATTAGTCCTTACGGAACATCTTAGTAGTAGACTAGCATAGTTAATTGAGGCTTATGTCTTTTAGAGAAGAGTTCTAAGGTTTGATATGTAGCAAATAGATTATTTAGTGTAAATTAGAAGTAGACTAGTAAGGGAGACATCTTTTTCTTTAAAAATAATTATATTTTATCCATCAACCACAATATTATACCCTCTTAACATTTTTTTTCATATTCATAAACCAATAACACACACTTTAGTGAGTATGAGTGTGACCACATTCATTACGTACGTGACACCTTCACGACAACGATTTTTGATGACACACAAATATAAGACGTAACCTAATGACATACATGGAATAACACAAAATAATTATAACGTGGTTATCAGATGCTTATATACTTATAGCTTAATAGTATTTGGGCGGATACAACATGATATTCTCCTATGAAGTCAAGGATTTAATTCAAACTTAATAGTGTGGTACGTTGGTAGGATGACTAGATTGTATTATTGTTAAAGAAAATTGTAAGGTGCTTAACTGCAAATTGGGTGTTTACAGCTGTTTGAACTTTAAACAAAAGGTTGCATTCATGGTTTTTGTGACAAACATCACATTATGGGTCCAATATTGCTAGCATTTATTACGTGATAGCTAATAGGGAGGGGTAGTTAGGTAAAAAGACCAAAAAAGTAAGCAACTGGACACCATATAGGACCAGCGAAACACAATTTGAGTATTTTTCTGGTTTCATTCATTCCACATATTTTAAGAAGCTAATGACAAAAAACAAAAATAAATAACGAGTTTGGAGTGACTTCAACAATTTTAGATTTGATAGAGTTTGGAGTGGTAATAATGATAGTATTATTGTAATTTAACGTGATAACATGTTTCTCGGTTTCTAGCTTGTTGCTAGATTATGCCTTTATTTCGTTTTTTTAGTCTAAAGTTGTTATTAAAACATCTGATGATTAATAAATAATCAAATAAATATAAATATTTTTGGTTATTACTCTTGAGATTTTTATAAAATAAACATGATTTATTAGGAACAAGGCTAGAACCTTTGTATTACACACATTAAATAAAAAAATAATGATGAAACGCTAAATATTACATGTGGAAAAAATAGTCAATAGATATGAAAAGATTAAATATGACAATCAAGAAAAATAAATTTAAACATAAAAAAATAAGATAGATTTTATGTGCGTCCATATATAATTAATGTTCAAACTTTTAACATTGTAATATTTAAAATATGTAAATCACATTTGTTTTTATTAATATATAGATGGTTTTCTACTTTTAGTTATTAAAAAGAAATGTTAATACATAAATGTTACAAAGCTAATATGAAATAGTGCGGGAAAAAATATGAAGGAAGCACCACAAAGTAAGACGTAACCCTCCTAAACATTCTTTTATTATATTGTATATAGATATAGATAATGGTTTGGATTGTTAATTTGTTATTGTTAAGTTTAGCTGAAGAACACTTGAAGGTATCCCATATATTTCATGGATTTTGTAACATCGATACTTTTGTTGTTTGTTGTATCAAATATACGACTGTTTTTTAAAATGTCTCAGTTTTTGTTTTGTTAAAAATAGAGATTATACTATAAAAAAAAATTAAGTCAAAATGTGTTAAATTTGACCAAACATAAGGTTTCAGGCTTATGGGCAAGAGCTTAAGTTGAGAGACCATTTGTGTAACTAATAGCATATTTCTGAAAATCATTTTAGGTCCCATTTGACATATGACTTCATAAGTTAAGATCGTGTGCAAAAATGCAACATATATTATATTGATTTGGTCAACAAAATTTCTCTCAATTCTTTTATGCACGATTAACGATTTTGTCGGATAAGAGTTTAGAGATAGAAACTTGAAATTACATAAAAATGTTATTTGTAAACACGATATAATATTCAGACACTTTTAATTTTTTATTAGTGTATCAATCTGAGACTAATTTGATATACGTTCTTTCACTAATAATGAAAATCATTAAACACTTATACATATGATTCACTTGAATACTGTGCTGTGTACTTATTTTTTTACAGTTTAAACAAAATCAAAACAACATCTCATGGATAAATAAATGTAGACGGTAATGCTTGAAATAAATGCGTATTTTGGAAATATTAAAAACTTCTAATTCTGTAATATAAATATTACAATATTTTAAAAAACAAAATAGCGTTTGTAGTCCAACGGTTAGGATAATTGCCTTCCAAGCAATAGACCCGGGTTCGACTCCCGGCAAACGCATTTTAATTTTTGCACTTTAACATATGCTTTTTATTTTTTCTTAAAAGTGGAAATGAATCTAAATAATAAATGTAAAACAACCGAATCATTTTACATTGCCGGTTTCAAGTTCCAAACTATCAAAACCGAACCGCATATATTTTAAACCAGACAGCTCGCCTCACTTTGGTCAATTCAATTCGGTCAGTTTCAACGTTTATGAACATCTCTACTTACCGTTAAGAAGGTAATTAAGGTTATACGATTTGTTTATAACGACATAACCAACAGTTCACAAGGCCAGTTAGCTGGCAAAGTGAGGAAGCAAGATCACTGGTTTTGATGTATTTTCAACGGTTAACGAGCCCAACAGAACGATTGTTTCCGTTGTTATCATGTTAGAGTAGTCGGTCCGATTTATTAAAAAAAAAAAAACTCTATCGTATATATTTGTTCACAAAATAGTAACATACATCATACAACACATTTTAATAGTCACAACATCTAATCAATTATTAATAAATTTGATAAAAAGTTATTTAAAAAGGAGCATAAAAGGGCTACAACTGTGTCATTAACTGACTGTATAGCACAACATATATCGTCATGTATCATTTGAGAATCATTCATAAGAAAACAAAAAAATATATATATTGTCAAAAATTGACAGAGAAATATATATATATATATAAAAAAACTCAAATCAGCAAATAACCTTTTTTTTTGCTTTAATAAGTGATGAGAAACATCACTTTATAGAAACTAAAAACATGTTTCATATGTATAAAATGAGAAACAATCAATCTAAAAATTTTAAAAGAATATTCAAGAATTCCTTAACTTGATCCTCAATTTCCTTGCAATATCTACTGCTTTTGGATGCAATGGTTTCTTGTTATAATCAAATTGTTCGGTTTCGACCCAATTCATAACCTTTTTAACAAGTATTTGAGGAACTTTTATACCATCTGATTTTGACTTTTTCATACCTTTTTCCAAAGATTTATCCAAAAACTCCATAAACCAGTTTCCAGCCTCTTTCTCGATCTGCTTCGCGAGATAAATCGTGTCGTTCAGACTGCCGAATGAAAATCCCATTTTACCCTTTTGGTCAACATTTGGTGATCTTGAATGTTTTCCCAAAACTGTTGACTTTTGTTGACTTGTTTGTGATGGGGATTGTTTTTTGGTAGTGTCGTTGTTCTTGATATCATGCAAGATTTGAGTGTCTTTTGATTCATTGTTAGTTATTTCGGTTGCCGCTTTAATTGACACCATGTCAGTTATGGCTTGAACAATTTGGTTATGAAAGTCAAAAAACTGGTCAAAATAGTCAGTTGGGTGATCAGGGTTGGCTGATTTGGTCAAAGTAGATAAAGTCCTGCAAATCAAACAAAAAAAAATTGATGTTAGATAGATCAATATGGGTGGGTCGGGTTGGGTACTGACCCATTAACACTTTTTTGTTTCACTTTGTTTTTAGTTTTATATATAACTACTGCATTTACCATGATTATAAAAGCTTATTGTTAAATAATAATATTTATTTTAAAAATATATGATTTAAGCATTTGAAATCACTTTGGGCGTATTTTGACCCGTTTTGAAATTTTACTCGTTTGACTTATTACAAACAAGATATAATCCAAGGGTTGACAAGCAACCTTTTTTTTTACAACTTGTTAGACTTTTAATAAATAATTAATTAATGGGTTATATAGGATTAAAAAACTATCTTATGATAATAATAATAACCTAAATATTAGAATAAAACGTTTTAGGAGGTTTAATTTACTAATGACAACCATCTAAAATTTGGGCAATTTTAAATTTTGAAACCGTTCAATCTGTTCAATATGTTGCCTTTCAAAATTAATGACTGAACCCGTTGGAGATAAAATAAAACCCAAACTGACCCATTTATAAGTAAACGGGTCGAAATTTCCACCTCTGAATAACAAAATAGTAGGATAAAATAATTAATTATACTTGAGAGAGCACACAAGAGTTCCTGTAGCTGACGCGTTTCTAAGCGCTTGATGCGCAATTTTTTGTGCTTTTTCTTGTTGTTGGACAGCTTCCTGTAACATATTTCAAAAATATTAAATAAAAACAAAAACAATTTATGATTGTAAAATAAAAT
This sequence comes from Stevia rebaudiana, assembly GCA_009936405.2. Classification (NCBI taxonomy): domain Eukaryota; kingdom Viridiplantae; phylum Streptophyta; class Magnoliopsida; order Asterales; family Asteraceae; genus Stevia; species Stevia rebaudiana. The sequence continues at coordinate 5,988,744 of WOUH02000015.1, forward strand.
AAAATAAAAACTGGAGGATTTGGAGTTACCTTTCCCAATAAGCAAAGCTTTTGCGACAGATTAAATGATAAACTGGTTTTGGAAGATGATTGGGGAGAGGATATTACTCGTGCACTCTGTGAATTTGGCGGTGTGACACAAATCTTTCCTAAAATAATAAAAAAGATTAAAAAACTTAAATTTAGATATAATTTTCAATAATCAAGATTATATATTTTGATACTGGGTGAGTTTGAGAGGCATACAATAACCAAGTAACCCACTCAACCCGTGTTAGATCATTTTTTGCTAATTTTTTCAAAAATAGTTGATGTAATATCTTATTTGTTATTTTAGTGCATACGTTTAAGACTATAAGTCACGTGACATCTTATTTCACATATGCGTTGTTTGCATATATCCGTTGTGGCAACTGAAATGACATCAACAATTTTACAAGTAAAATCTTTTAAAATTAGGTTTGTGTTTAAAGTAAGCGATAAATATTTGGTTGGTTTCTATGTTTGTCTAAGTTA
>WOUH02000015.1:5989358-6013059 GCA_009936405.2 Stevia rebaudiana
AGGGTTTTCGTGGTGGGAGTGGGGGTGGGTTGGGGGGTTAGGTTTTTCGTGGTGGGGGTGGGGTGGAGGCGTAGGTTTTTTAAGGCGGGAAATGGTTCGACAAGACGGTTCCAATGCCGCTATAATGAGTTCAATCGGGATCCGTTTGATACTCTTCCTACACCTTCTTACTATAAGACGCATTCTTAATATAACTTCACCTCATAATATATGCTTTTAAAATTCTAACCATTTTTCATAAATCAATGTTTCACGATTCAACAAAAAAGCTAATATATAATTCTTAACTTTTGTGACAAAAGTTAACGTGTCATATATTGAAAATATAGGTTTACAATGTTGATTCAATAATAAAAAGCTAACTTCTAAATAATGTGTAACAACCAAGATTAATTAGTTAAATCAGAAATATTTTATATTATTTCTGATAAATAAATGCACATTAGGTTCTCTATATGACACAAGTTTGACAAAACTGAAAGGAGTAAGTTTCATGTAAATAAAGTAAGTTCATTATATGTATTTTAAAGTTTATAGAAAAGAACTATTTAATTATAAAATTAATAATGATATTATAAAAATATATCTGAAAATTTTAATAAAGCCTTTCAGAAAATCAAGTTTATTTTTATGATAATTTACATATTTTTTATATTTTTTAGATAACCATTATGCTTAAGTAAATCCAATGAAATGACGTGTCTTCGAAATGATAGGCTCCTATAATACGATCAACCATCTTGAACGCAGGGGGGACCTTATTATACGATCCAGGTGAACGCAGTACCCTACCATGTTGCTGTGAACGATGGGGATACGCTCCAATAGGGTCCCCACAAATCATGCAATACGGTCCCAATGTTTTGTTCTTTCCCATAAATTACCAAACTACCACCAGATTAATTCAGTTTTGGAACTTGACACTTCTAATCCTTCGTCGTTTCATCATTATTTTTCTTTTGCTTATCGTGCATTCTCTTGAACTATCTTCCAGACATTGTCAATTCCAGTCCCTTTGACTTTCTTTTAAATGTCTAAAATACTCTCAAAACATGTTTAAAGATTTCGAACACCTGATATCATAAAATATTCTCAAAGTGAACGTATTCAAGCTTACAATCGCGTAAAATCACATAATTAGTCATTAAATAGCACTAATCATCATGCAATTACTTTTTTTACAGCGTTTTTTCCTACGTTTATCCCTCACTTTCGCAGCCAGTAAGCAAGGTCAACTACTCGAACTCCGTGATAATCCACGACCACACTAGATGTGCAGGAACCTCGTGGAATGGGTAAACCTTCTCCCATCAGATGGATTCGATCCATCACCTAATGTCCTTCAAACCGCCCACAGATGGATTCGAACCCCTGACCTCCACATTGGAAGGTAGGAGCACAAACCATTGGCTAAGTTTTCAGGACCGATTACTAATATCTCATGTATTACACGAGTTAAAAGTATTTATTGAGATAAAATATAATTGAAATTGTGTTGAAGTCATTACTTGTAGTAACAAAATAAAAATATCATTTTATAAGTCGTGTTTAACTTTATTATATAATTGATGATGTTATTAATCTAAGTAAAAAGCGAGAAAATGCAATTTAAGAAACCTTAAAATCATAGAAAGCTTAAAATCTTGACATTAGATTAACATTAGATGGGACCCGATTAACACCACATGATTTGTAATGTGTGTTGTTTAGGTTTGAAGTCCTTGAAATAAATTAATATATGGGTCGTCTTTCAATTTACCTATTTAAACCATCCTACTCGCCAACTCAGTATCTTTCAACCCATTTATAATACAAGTGAAACCCCTACATTTGAGCGGTCAAAACATATTTTGATGTCATGTGTGGGTCATTATAGGACATCTGATGATGATCCAAACGGTACAAAGGATTACCTACTGCCGCAAACGGTGAAAAATTCTTCACTCTAATATGACAAATCATACTATAACTAAAACAAGGGAACGAAGGTAGCATCACATTTAATGTAAAAAATAAATAAAACAAGTCACAACTACATGACAACTCTTCATTTGTTTTATTGCAACTTGAACAAACAAACGTTTCTAAACACATCTATAGAAATCTAACACTTACCACCACTGAATTTATACAATATACTTATCCTTATAATAATATTTGTTATAAGATGTAGAGTAAATTGTCATTTTAATCCCTAGTTATTTGTCATTTTTGTAGCTTCATTCTTAAGTTAATTTTATTGCCATTTTGTCCCTTTATTGTAAAATGTTGCAATATTGGTCCATCCGGCTAACTCCTTTACCTTCTGTTGTTAAATATCCATCACGTGCAAATCACGTGAGGGCTTTTTGGTCATTTACACACACATGAATTTATGGACCTCGATCGGAGTCGGCAATCAAGTGGTGTTTTTGAACATCTTCAAGTTCAGATTCCCAGGCTCAATTCTGATCCAGAGAAATCTTTTTAATTTCTTGAACTCGGGATTCTTTCAGAAGCTTTGAATTTCACCTACCCAATTAGGGTTCATAATCAGTGTGTTAATTGAACTTATAGTGTTTCTAAACCAGTTAAATGCTCTTCACATTACCCCCAAAATAAATCGAGCGTCGACAACCCAAAACTGATTTCTGGCCGCCTCCAAAACACTTCACCCGCAAACACAACCATCTTCGGCACATGCCTTCCACCTCCACGCTTGGCCACTACCACCTGATTAGGTCATTTTCCAGCGAGAGGATATGACCACAAATTAATAACCACCAAACCTACAGCTCATAATCTTCACTCCCATCGCCAGAGTTGTATTTTTGGTCACTAAATCAACATCTCGATGTCACATCTAATGGTTGCCAGCATTAAATTTGACTACTACTGGATTGATCGGGATCTGCCCCAAAAGTAGAAAACTAATGGAGGTTAGCCACTAGACGTCACCGAAAGGGGGAGGGTGGAGTCGCCGACAGAGTCGGACCCCTTGCCCTCGTTTTCTCTCTACTGCACACTCATTCTCCTCCATGAATTTCTCAAATGATTTTGATGTTTGTATGTTTCGGATTCTAGCGATGAAGCTGAATTTGTGGGTAAATGGCCAAAAAGCCCTCACGTGCTTTGCATGTGAGGGGCGTATAAAAGCAGAAGTTATCGGAGTTAGCCGGATGGATCAATATTGCAACATTTTACCATACCATGGACCAAAATCGAAAAAAATAACTTAAGGACGAAATTGATAAAAATAACATATAAAGATATATTAAAATGATAATTTACTCTAAGATATATATTGTAATATCATATTACAATAAATGTACCTAGCATGGGTTTTGCTCATAAATATGAATCGTGTAGTCTTGTAGAAAAATTATGGATGGTAATAGTTATACACGTGTATGGATTATGTCCTCTTGTTTGATACTTCTACCATCATTCACGATTTCTATCATAACGTTGTTACTGAAAAATCATTAAAAAATTTGTTCTCATAAATTCAGGATAATATAGTATGGGTGAGGTTATAGTAAGGAGAAGGCTTAGGGTAAGGAGTCATCCCATCCATTAGATCATTTGATCAGCGGCCAGTATTAACGCGGTGGCATTTTTGTAATTATTCAGAACTTTGAAAAGACATGAAGGGTAATATCGTCACAATCCTATAACACAATGACAGTCGTATAACACAATGACAGTCGTATGACACAATGACTGACAGTAGTAAAACACAAATAAGGACACAAAAACCTACAAAACGTACACATTGTCTAACACAATGATGCATATCAAAAACACAATGATGCATATCAAAAACACAATGATGCATATCAAAAACACAATGATGAATATCAAAAACACAACGATGCATGTTGGTTCAATTCAGTAAAAAAAAATAATAATAAAATAAAAAAAATAAAAAAATAATAATTTTTTTTAAAACTTAAAAAAAAATTTAATTTTTTCTTATCCTGCCACGTGTCGTTACCAAAGTCCTCCTTACCCTAAGTCTCCTCCTTATTTGAACCCAACCCAATATAGTATTACTATTATTCTATTAACATAAAAAATGATGGTTTTTTCTCTGTTACTAGTAAATGTTAGTCACATTTAAATATTAGATGTTTTCTGCGTTACCGATAATGGCGGACCCAGAAAATCTTTTCATGAGGGTCGGAAATATTTTTAAGGTCGTACGTTTGAGTATCGGTATATAATAATTTTTTCCTCTTGTGTTCGGGTCGGTTTAAGTCGAAGCGGGTCAAGTCATGTTTTAAAAGACAATACAACTAAATTTGAGATAGAAAACATGATAGAAAACATAATGTGATAGTGGTGGGCTAGGTTTAACTTATCAAAATTAATAGTAAACTTGTTTAATATAGGATAAGGATGAGTTTGGCTAGTTATTGAAATTAATAATGAACTTGTGCTCAATTTAAAATTTTTTTTGGGTTTATAATATTAGTTTGTCATTTTTCAACTTGGTTTATGACTTACATTTGAAAATTAAAATTGGATTGGGGACGAATCGGTGGCGGATTGAGGACGAATTAGGGGCGGATTGGGAGCGACTACAAAATTTTATGTGAGACAGTCGAAATTTTAACATATATATTCAACTAGAATTTTTTTTTTTTCAAGGAAGGCAGCTGCCCCTTACTCAAAGGGTGGGTACACACTTATCGCTATGAAGCAAGAGATCTCATTGTGAACACCATCTCACAGTACAAAGGTTTTTCTTTGCCTTACATTTCTCATATCTTCATCTATGCTAGTTTGTTTATTAAAGATTAGTACTTACATTACTTGATAAATAAATAAATTATAGCTAATTTAGATCTTCTTTTAGTCGAATTATTTGTCTTTAAATGGCAGCCTTAATTTGAAAAAAAAAATATATCATTCATTGAATCTTAATTTAGATGAACTTAAAACGAGAACAATAACTAGAAACATCATCAGACACATGAATTGTATTTCATTTCTTTATCTTCTTATGCATCCAAACAGCATAAAGTAAATTTTGATTTCATTACCAGTAGTAACGAATCTGAAAAATGAAATGATAGTGATTCATTTCTTTTATTTGTTATTCCATTACCTATAATTATGGTAGTTATATATTTGTAGGGTCACTCAAGAGTTAAAAAACGACCTTTGTAGCAATAAACGTAGTTAATTTTAAACTCGTTGGATCTATTGTAATACTTTAATGTTGATAAAATTAGGTTTGATTTTTAATTCCTGTTAAAGCTCTAGTTGTTGAACGGAAATCGATTTGATTCCAAGTTCCAACCATAGTCCAATATAGTGGTTTATTTACCTCTTTTAACGTACTAAATAACGCAACTGAAAGCACCATTTCACTTTTATCATAGATGACAGTAAGGGTAGTTTTTAAGCAAATGGCTTGATGTCTTTCTCTTACATCAAAAGGAAATGAATATTGAATACTGAAGATGAAAGAAAGCATCCTTGTGACCCTAATTATTTGAAAATTGAATATTGTGGGGTCATTTAATTTGTTATGTTGTGGGGTCATTTTGTTAAGTTTGCAATGGTAGAGGTAAGTGACATTCCTGCATACCACCCACTCATGATAAGATTCTTTAAAAACCATTGTTCTCGCATTGTAGATTTCAAACCTTTGAACTCACTTCTCCTGCTAGAGATAATCTCACTCTTCTCGCGAATTGTTTTTCGAAGGTTTGTAAGTATTTTTATCGTACGATTTGTATTATTCCTCATAGATTAATTAAACTTATCAGTAATAGTAGCATACTTGAATATTTACATGCATGTTATAGCAACTTCAGTTGATAAAGGATAAAATAAATGGTCATAGTACCGTAATTGCTTACATGTTACTTGAATTGTTAACATAATGAGTATGTTGTTACTATGCAATTGAATTTCAATTATTGATTATGTTGTGTGATGAAGACGAGTTAGACTTTTTTGTAAATATTTTGTAGTTTAATATATAGATGACTTCATATCAGTTTTTTCAATACGTTTTTAATTAGGCGTGTTCAAAGGCTTAAGTTAACCGTCTACAAGAAGTTATAGTGAAAGGTAAAGAAGTATCCTACTTGAAGTGACTGATGAGAACACTAGTTTTTTAGGTTGTTTATAGCCATCTACAACAAACAACAAACAACAAACGACAAACGAGCCATCTCTGATGTCATATCATACTCGTATACGTCCTTCAAAACGCTTAATTACACGTCAATACAAGATTATTTATTCAAACATCTTAACGCACCTTTAATAAGAAAAAATGATAATTTAATATGTTGTACTTAAGAGAAAAGGTCCACCATATGATTAAATATTTTTCAGTTGAAGAACAAAGGTTTACAAGATTTGAATTCATATCGTTTTTGTGTGAGTCAAACATCATAACACTAAAATATTTGATGATTTGTGCCAGATTGATTAAATAAACCCTAAGTTGATGTTTGGAATTCCCAACACCCACAAACAAATATCCCTTCCAAATTTTCCTACAATTGTTTTTTAGAATTCTAAAGAACTACCTCGATCATCCCCGTTTGTAAGTAGCATCTAGCCAGGTTTCAAATGACTTTAAAATGACTAGACTATTGTTAATGACATGAAAAGGAGAAGGGTCTTTCTCTTTACACGTCTCAAGCTGTATATCATTATCATTATTTTTATTTTTACTTGTTGCATTTTAACTTGTGACATTAGTAATATTATGCGATTTTAACATTACAAACTGAAAAAAATTCCATCGATTGCTGTTTCCGGATAAGAGTATGATTAAAATTTTGGTATTAAGTACTTTAAAGCATGCACATTAGATTCCCCTTCCTCAATACCCAAATTATGAAGGAAATATAAAAAACATGCATTTTTGTCTCCACAACAAGTTTCTCATCCCAAGTTTAATCCTTCATACTTTAAGGGAAACTATTCAAATCCTTTATATTTTTGGATAGTACTTGAATCAACATATTTTATTTTTTAATGTCTTTATAAATTAAAAAGAGAGAAAGTAATGATAAATATATAAAAATTATTATGTAATTGAAATAAGAATAAAAATGGAGAGCCTGCATGTTGAAGAGTTTTTGAAAACTTAAAAAAAAAACTACGGGGTAGTGATTTTAAGTTAAATATGGGGATACATATGGAACTTACTTTGGATGCTCTTCGAGCATTCACTGTAGATATCGCATCCTCAACCTCATGATTTAAATAAAATCACATTTCTGAATAATATTTATCATATTTTATAAAAAAGGTTTCTTTTTTTCCAGTCACAAAACTACTAAAAATTTGAAATGGGGATTCATTTGCTCCCAGTATATAGGGGATTGATTTAGCTTCTCAAAAAAATATGGGTTATGGTTTTGGAATGGGGGATGGGATAAAGCGGTATGTTTGGACAATGTTACAAAAGAGAATCGAGTAATAGAAGGAATTTTCTAAATAGAAGAGACTTGCAATGAAAAAATACATTTATTTATCATTAAAGATTCTCCTCAAATTAATGGAAATTCACTTTGGCTCATTGTCCTCAAATTAATTGAAATTTAGTTTGTCTCATTGTCATTTGTCACCCTATGCAAGTTGGAGCAAGGTTCCACCTTTAAAATAAATAGAATCGATGGTACTAAATCATTCACTCAATTCCTGTTGATCTTCATGTAGGGTCATGTACTTACGTGTAATGCATATTATACGTGAGTTAGGGTAATACTGTAATTAGGGTCAATAGATAAGCCCATGTGGCCATGCTCAAGGCTAAAACAAAAGCTTGTTTAGAAATAAGCTCATGCTTGAGTTTCACATACCATTTTACTTTGACGAGTGTATACGAGCATGTTTTTTTATGTAAAAGCATGAAAAAAATAAATTTTTTAAATTGTTTTACATAAATATACACACATATGTAAATCATATGGTATACGTACATGTAAGATACAAATTACATATATGTAAAATGCAATCTACATATATATTTTTTAAATTTTTTTTTGTTTTTTTACCTTTTTAACCTTATAACTACAATCCATGAAATTTTTATTTTTCTTAAATATCGGTTGATAGTAGTTTTCACGGTTTTTACAACTCTTAGTGGTTTTCATTTGATTCCAATCATATATATATATATATATATATATATATAATGAAATCCAACTTAATTTGAAAAACTCTTAGAAACTCATACAAAAAATTAAATATTTGTTTAAAAAAAAAAGTTGTTGCTTTTATATATATTTTCGTAACTAAAAATAACGTCAAGCACTTCTTTAAAAGAATAAATAGGTAATTACTAACAAAAAAAAATGACGGCTATTTAAGTTTTTAGCATATATAACTTGTATTTTTAACATATGTAACATACAATTGAATGTGTGTAATCATGTTCATTTAAAAAATAAAATAAAATTCACTCGTCACTTTTTTATAGTTTTTTCATCAATAATTATAAAATTGAAGTTATAATTTATCTAAAAAGTTATTTAAAAAAAAAGCTTTTTATGCAACATATGAGTTTCATGGATTTTTCCAACTCAGTTATATTTTATTTAAAATTCATCACACATATATATATATGCACTCATTAAGAAGCTCTTTGGTATCCTGTTAATCTTTGATAGCCTCTTAATATATTAATATTATTTCTTAATAGTTTATAGTCTTTTAATAGTTTAGAGGTAACCTTAAGATATTACATCTTAATTAACCACTATGATTTATGGTTACAAATCAATACATTAACACACTATCAAACAGCCTCTAAATTTTGTAACACATACTAGAGCACTCACATCCCATTCTTTAAAATTTGTGTGAGTATAATCTTTATAATTTTTTAGTTGGTTAGGAGAGGTTGTGAGTGGAAGAGAGATATAAAATTTAAAGAATTATTAAATATAGAGAAAAACACCGTTCATTTAATTGAAGAAGAGAGAGAAAAAGTAGTGATAGATGTATAAAAAGTATTATTTAATTGAATAGGAGAGAGAAAAGGTAGTGATAAATGTATAAAAAAATATTATTTAATTGAATAGGAGAGAGAAAAGGTAGTGATAAAGGTATAAAAAATATTATTTAATTGAATAGAAGAGAGAAAAAATAATTTTTTTAATGAATTATAAAAATATAGATAAAGAACGGGATCTGAATACTCCTAATAGTATCAAATATTATATGAAGATACAATTATAAAGGAGTGAAATTATAGAGTTAGGAAAAAATGTATTGGGTCATAAATTTTAACTTGCACGTTACCAACACATTCTTAATTTCGTTATAACAACATTATATTACTGTGTATATAATTATTAATAAATAGTAAATGAGCAAAATTTGAACCAAGCGCAAGTTTAAAAGTTATTTAATAGCTTCTCAAAACTAAATATGAGCTTGAGCTCGGCTCTTCTAATAGTACTTGTTAGGGTATGCAACGGTTCCAGAACCGTTAAAACCAAACCGGAACCGAAATCTACCAATTCTTGGAACCGGAGCCGAACCATTATAGATGTTAACGGTTCGGTTCCTTTGCGGTTATTATCCGTCGGTTCCTAAACGGTTCCAACAAAACCGATAGCAAACCTGTTTTATCAACATGCAGCAAAAAAAACGGGACCTAGTTTGACCCGACTCACATATGTTCCAATAACAGACTCAACTAAGATTCAACAAAGTTCAACCTTAGTTCAACTAAGATTCACCAAAAAAATCACCAAAATTCATCCAAAATTCAAGTAAAAATCAACCAAAACATACAAATCATTGGGTTGGTTGACTTTTTTTATCAGTATGGATTTGGGCCTTTGTTTAAGGTGATCCGCTTACTAGTATATAATTACTAATTAGTGTCGATATAAATAAACGGTCCCTAACGGTTCTTTCAAAATATCCGATAAAAGAACCGGAACCGAACCGGAACCGAAAATCCACATTTTCTAGAACCGGAACCGAACCATAACTTGCGGATTCGGTTCGGTTCCACACTAATGGTTCGGTTCCTCGGTTCCTAACGGTTCGGTTCCTCGGTTCCTAACGGTTCGGAACCGCAAACTGCTCACCCCTAGTACTTGTATAATTATCTATCATTTCGTTTTAGCTTTTTAAATCCAATTAACTTTTTATACAAAATTGTTTATCTATATTACCTTGTGTCTTGTGAACTAAAGAGGTTGATCAAGTACGCAATCATCATCATCATCATCGTACTCAGTATATCCCACTTAAAAGTAGGGTCTGAGGAGGGTAGATGTAGACAGCCTTACCTCTACCCCGTAGGATAGAGAGGCTGCTTCCGATGAGACCCCCGGCTCATGATGCCTGATGAACCGTCTATCGTAGCTTTTAACGGTATTTTCAGAACATCACATGTGTTAATTGTTATTCAAGAAGAAAGAATGATATTTACAAATATAATGCTAACATAACCATGCATAAAACAAGTAAAGAAAATAGACAACCATATAAAGAAGTATATATTAAGCAAGCTATATTTCCGGTTAACATATCACTCTCACAAAGAAGTTAAAACAAGCATTTAATGCCTGAAATTTCATTACTAACGATCATCTGAACCAGTTCTTTTGTTGTAAACTCTAAGGAGGTGTAACCAATTATTTAATTAGTTAGTTGTGTTTGGATAAATTAATTCAGATTATGATAATCTAATTATCTTGGGGGTAAAATAATCAACTTTGAATAACCCATTTTGTATCAGTTGCAACAAAACTAATTATTTAAGAGTACAATAGCATTAACCATTGTTTAGACCAAATTTGGCCCACTTTTACACTCCTATGTTTTAACAAAGGACTTCATTTCCATAAAAATGTTCTTTTTAGTCAATTAATCTATTAAATCCTTAAGTTATCGGATTTGTCAACAACTTAAACTGATTACTTAAATCTTAATTATTGAATATTATTTCAGATCATGCATACATACACCCTCAAGTGGATCTACTTTGTTCCAATAATTTGGTTCTCATTAGGACATAATTAAGTGTACAATTCTGCTGTATGAAAGAGAATCTAAACCTAATCTTACAGTAAACCATAAAAAAGGATTTTCTGCACCCAAATAATCAAGTTTGAAATGAAACGTATGAAATCGGATGTGTGATTTCAAGAGTGTGCTAACTGACCCAAAGTCACATGTTCAACAGTCAATTTTTCTCATTTTAAGATAAAGAAAGAATAACCCAAATCCCATCCAATATAGAAAGTACTAATAAAGTGAATTAAAAATAAAAATCGAAAAGAGAGCTTTGAATCAAGAGATCTATAAACAAAATCCAAAGATCCGAATTTCGTAAATTCAGATACCATCTGATCTATCATCGGAAAATCCTAGGTAACATAATAATAATACTAGTGAGATGAGTGTGAATGAACGTACATTTCAAATGTTGACGGATTAACGAAGACAGCTGCGGCGGCGACGACTGTCAATCCGGTGGTCAATGGTCGAGTCGCCGTCGTCGACGGCAGCTGCTAAGCGGCACCGTTAGGTCAAAGTTGACAGATCAAATCGAACTCGAGTGAATGGTAACTGATCTCTGTATTCACTAGTGGTGGTTTATAAGGCGTTGGTTTCTATGATAAATTAAGGTAGACTTTTATGAGCAGCCGGATGAGAAGTCTTGCTTATTGGAACTTTAGAAAGGAACAAGTTTGATCCTTCATTTATTAGGAGATGTTTGAAAGATCCATAAAGGTTGCTAAGTTTGACATGAAGTTGAAAAGGTTATGATATGATCTTAAAATGGGATAGGATAACAATAAACACTCTAAACACGTAGTATTTCATTTTGGAACTGAGTATGAGATTAGTTTAAAAAATACGCGTTTGAGATGAGTAAGATATTGGGTGATACCCGATTACCCGTTCATTTACCCAAGCCGAGTTACCTACATCGAAATCGCATATCTTAATGCTTCATATGACCTTAAGTAGTAATATAATAGTAATGTGTTGAATGGGGATGGCAAAAAAAAACCCACACTCGAGGTTTGAGACGGGTATGAGATTTAATTATATACATGATTACTGCCCCAATTACCCAATTATTTGTACCCATATACCCGCCCCGCATAAAGTATAAACTTGTTTAACCGATTATATATAATAGTTTCCTAATTACATATGTAACATACATTTCTTTTTTAATAATTATTTTTTATATAAGTTATACATAAGGTAAGTATAAAAGTTTTATTTTTAAAAACCGGTTTCGGATCGAAATCTTAGCTCAATGAAGATCACATAGACCCTCTTGCAAGAATGGACTAACAGGGTAAGCTACCCAGCCAACCTTCATAATTAAATACCATTACTGTATAGGTAGAGCTCGTTGTGAAAGACCTAGTACTACTGGATAATTAATGGTTAGTGCCGAAGAATGTGAACTATACAAGTTAGCAATTGTAAAAGATCTGCTACAGAACGAATACGTTTATTTTGCAAATGATTCATATCGTCAAGTGTACCCATTCCAAATTTGATTCGAATCAAACGATCTGCAACAGTAGAATTCATGAATCATAAACACATATGTAAACTCAATTGGGTCATTTCTATTGATATAATGAATGATCACAATCAATTACCGAATGAGTATACATAATAATAACATTTAAGCACAGAATTCACGAATATCTCTCTCAACTTGTTTCAGTTATGATTTCGGGTGCTAGGATCAATCCGGCAGTACTCTGCTCCCCGGCTATTGTACCCTGAGAGACAGACGGACTTCACTTAGGTGGCTGAAATCTAATCTATTTTAAGGGACCTATGCTGCTGTTATACACAGACGAGCTTCACTTAAATGGCCTGAAATCTATTTTAAGGGACCTATGTTGAACATAAATCCTCAACCATCGTTACTTTCATTTCAGTACTTTACATTACTACAATTTATAGTTTGTTTGTAATTCTACTCAATATTAATTCTGTATTATAAATCGAGTATTGAATCAATAAAAGAACTTATATTATCTTATGAACGGTGCTCCTCCGTAAAGTTCCTTAGTGCAAAAATTAAAATAATAATCCACACTTTGGATGAATGGGTGATGTTAGACAAACATGTCCTTATAGACACCCACTATTTGTGTTTGTAACTCTGGTAGATGTTTTATTGCTTAAAACATTTGTCCAATTTTAATCGTTTATTCACATGTAATTCTAATTAATATTCTTCAGAACAACAAACCACATAAACTGTGATTATCCTTGCATATCTATATATTTATTTGAATTTATATTTATCATTACATTTCCATCCAGTTGTAAACTATCCAAGAGAACATAAAAATGTATGATGAAACCTTGGGTTTTATTATTTTAAATAATTATTATTTTATTAGTTTGTTAAAGATTCTTCGATGATATTTTTATAATATTATTGGTATCAATTATTGGTTTCTTCAATGGGCTCCCATTGACTTTCTCCACCCATTCTTATAGTAAAGAAAACCCATTCTCTCCTCATACATAAATGATTTCTCTCATAATCATTCCTGGTTTCTCAGGTTTATACTTTCATTGTTGGTGAATTTGAAGGTTTGATCTTCAGTTAAGTCATAGGCATCAGTTTTTTAATCATCTGCAAAGAGGCAAGTTGTTTCAAATTTTTTTATTTTTAACATTTGTTGTTTGTGACTTTACTTGAAATTAACAATCATACCATAACAAAACCCAAATTATGATGCTTAATCAAACGATACTGCAATACTGAATATTATTTATTCATTTTCATTTGCTTTCTCTATGATTATTTTAGCTCTATGTGCAATACAAATTTGTATGATCCATAATCTTATAAACATGGAATTTATTGAGTATAAATTGGGAATTTAAACAATTTAGTTTAATTACTTCATCATATTATTCATAAGAACAGCAAATCTGAGTTATAATAAATGTGTATTTACTTAAATATGCAGATACAAGAAACAAATCTGGGAAATGTACTTTGTAACTCCAATTGTTCCCGTTGTTGAGTCTTTGATTGTCCCTCTTAAGAGACAATTAGGTTTCTTATTTTCCTCCTCAAAATATGTTAGAGACATGCATGGAAAAGTGACAGTATTGGATGATGCAGCACGCGATATGGATACTAAACAAATGGCATATAATGCAAAGGGTCTAGTGGTACCTTATAATGTCCCCAAATGGTTGGAAGAAGTTGAAAAAATCAAATTAATGACGGAGAGAATTCCTACACGCGGTGGTGGTTGCTCTAACATAAAAATGAAATACACAAAAGGAAAAGGATCTTATGATATTCTCAAATGTATAGACCGTCTCATGAAGGAAAAAGCTGAGATAGTGTGGAACGATGAAAGAATACCTCTTGCAATGGTCACTTCTTCAAGACCATTAGCACTTCATGATGATTATCAAAACAAAGATAGAATCGAGTCTAGAGATTTGATACTCAATGTTGTGTTAAAACGCCTTGAATTAAACAATGAGACCAAAAAAATTGCTTTATGTGGAATGGCTGGTGTTGGAAAGACTACAATGATGGAACATATAAGGAAGGTCGCAAAGGATAGGAAAATGTTTGATTGGATTGTGAAGGTGGATGTTGGGCAAAATCCTAACTCGTTGGTTGTTCAACAAACTGTTGCAGAGTATCTTGGTGAAGCTCTAACCGAAACAACTAAAGATACACGATCTGAGCGTCTAAAGAATAGATTTGAGAAGATGTCAGAAGAGGGTAGAAAGAAGATTTTGGTAATATTGGATGATGTTTGGGAGGAGTTTATCCTCAAAGATATTGGATTAACGAGTTATTTGCCGGATGGATTTAAGTTGTTGCTAACATCACGAGATGAAACCGTTTGCACTCAGATGGGTGTTGAAACAAGTATGATTTTCAAGATTGTTGCTTTGAAAGATCCCGAAGCAAAAAAAATGTTTTGGGAAACAGCAGGAGTAGGTTCAAATGGTGATATTGAACCTAATGTTCATCAGATTGGAGAAGATATCATAAAGAGATGTGGTGGTTTGCCTATTGCCATAAAAACCATTGCCTCTACTCTAAGAGATAACAAGGAAAAGGATGAATGGGAAGATGCACTTTTTCGCTTGAAGAACAAAAGGTTCCATGACCTTAATACAAAAGCAATTTTTGAGATTAGCTACATGAATCTTAAAAAAGATGATATTAAAGCTATTTTTCTTCTTAGTGGTTTGTTTCTAGAGGACTATAATATTAGCAAAGAGGACTTACTAAGGTATGGATGGGGATTAAATTTTTTCAAGAATGTGCATACTGTAGCAAGAGCAAGAAGTCGTGTGACCACTTGCGTTAATAAGCTCATACGCTCAAACTTGTTGATTAAAAGTGATCGCGAAGGATGTGTCAAAATGCATGATCTTGTGCGTGATTTTGTTTTAAGCAATTTTTCAGAAGTCAAGCAAGCTTCAATAGTGAACTATGATAATAATGTTTTCGAGCATCTTAAAGAAGAAGAGTCTTATGAGAGAATTCTATTAAAGTGTGGAGGTATGTTTGAGTTTCCTACAGATTTTAATTACCCAACTCTTTCATTTATGAAGCTAATGGATGGGGATAAGCGACTCAAGTTTCCAGATGATTTTTATAGAAGAATGGAGAAACTTGAGGTTGTGGCTTATGAGAATATACATCAACCGTTACTTCCACAATACTTGACAAACCTTCGAGCACTATCTCTTCGTTCATGCTCGTTAGAGGATGTTGACATATCTTTTCTTGGAGATCTTATTAACTTAGAATTACTTAGCATTGTCAATTGTGGCATCCACAAGCTACCAACTAAGATAAGGAAGCTAAAAAAGCTAAAGTTACTTGATTTGACCGGATGTGTTAAACTTTGTATTGATGATGGTGTCCTTCAAAACTTGCACAAACTTGAAGAGCTTTATATGGGAGTTTGATAAACTCGAAAGGTTCAGAATATCTATGGGGTGTCTATTAGGAAGGAACAGGTTCAGATGGGGCTATTGTGATGAATATTCATTCAAAAATACATTGAAGCTTGTGACTAGTTGCGGAGAACTTATTGAATGCAAAATTAACGAGTTATTTAGGAAAACTGAGATACTATATTTGGAAGTGTATGATATGAAGCATCTTGAAGATGTTTCATCTCTTCCTCCTCAAAATTCCTTTGTAAATTTGAAAGAACTTTGTGTTTCCAATTGTTCAAGTTTGACATACCTCTTCAGAATTCATGTGACAAAAGGTTTAAGGAAACTTGAGAACCTCATAATTAGTTGGTGCCCAGGTTCGAAAGAGATATGGTCTTACGAAATTACTAGTAGTGAGAAGGAAATTGGTCATGTTTCTATGCTGAGAAAAATTGAAGTGACAAATTGTAATGGTCTTGTGAATCTTTTTCCAAGCAATCCAATGCGATTATTGAGTAATTTAGAAGAGCTTATAGTTCGAGGATGTGGTTCCATTGAAGTGTTATTCAACATACACTTCGGTAAAATTGAGCAACTTAACAAAAGTTGTAGCAATTTGAGAAGCATTATAGTGTCTAATTTAGAGAAACTGAGTGGGGTGTGGAGGATAAAAGATGTTGAAAATAATAGCTCATGTTTCCTCATACGTTGCTTTGATGCTATTGAATCCTTAGATATCTGGAACTGTGGGAGATTTAGAAATATAGTGACACCAACCACCGCTACTTTTGATATGAGAGCACTTAAGGACATCAATATAAGAAGGTGTGGGGATTATAACGACAAAGAGAACGATGCGGTCAAGAACACGCAAGAGCAAGAGGTATTGCTTTTATTGTTGATTGTAAGGATTTATTACAAACCCAATGTTTTCATAGACAAGTGATGAATGGATGTTAGTATATTGTACAACTTTTACAAAAAAGTTCATTGTTTATTGGGTTTCATATGTGTTTATCTAGCAAGGCATTGGTGGTAAATTGGATCTTGTACCTAATCGTTCATTCAAATTAGAATTATCTTTGTAGAGTTTGAAATTTTAAGCAAAGAAATACTTGTGAATAGAAAATATTTTTAGGGGTTAAATATATTTAGATTGCTTTTTTCTAGTATAGTTTTACTTCTACTCCTCACTGCATGTTAATAGTATTTAGGACTTTCATTACCAACACTTTGTTACGTCTCGTTTGCGGAGCGCACATATAATATATATATGTGTGGACCCTCGAGTGGCAAAAGTAAAATTGCATTTGGTTTAAACGTTATTTTTCTTATTTTTGTGAGAATAACGTTAAAAGTGTTGGGTTGATGGTTAGTCAGGCATCATGAGTTGGGGGTCTCACTGTGAGCAGCCTCTCTTTTCCTACGGGGCAGAGGTAAGGTTTGTCTTCATCTTACCTTCATCAGACCCTACCTTTAGGTGAGATATACTGAGTACGATGATGATGATTACCAACACTTTGTGTGGTTGCTTACCCTGGATATATTTTATGTTGCCTCGACTTTTGTATAGTAAGTAACCTATATTATGTTGTAAAACAAAAATAATTAATAAATGGGAAAATAGAGGTTTTGGAGCTGCAGTCTCAGCTAGAGCAGTCACTCTATCTCTTGAGATAGAGTTATGATTGTCTATATGACGCCCTCCCCATATTCTACAAATAGCTTTACTATGATTAAGATTATACTGGGTATGCTTGTTTGTATATATATATTTTGAAATTGCTAACTAGATTTGTTGTTGGTATCTGTATAATGTAGGTTAATAGTATGTCAGAGGAGGAGATATCAGATGCGGGTGTATTGATTTCTATAGTCGCATTCCCATCCTATGAGAACACATATAATCTCCATCATCTTCGTAAGATTAAGCTCTATAGATATGAAGGAGTGGAGGTGGTGTTTGAGATAAAGAGTCTAAGTAATAAAGATCAAGCCGTAACAACTCAATAACCACCATTACTACTTCCCTACCTTGACGATCTACGCTTAACGGGTATGAACACGTTGGCTCACGTGTGGAAGTGTGACAACTGGAAGGAAAAAATTATTCTTCACAAACACCAAGCACATTCCTCTTTCCAAAACCTCACATCCATACAACTTTGTGACTGCAAAAGCATTAAGTATTTGTTTTCACCTCTAATGATGAAACTTCTCTCCAACTTAGAAAAAGTCATGATAAGGGAATGTGATGGTATGGAAGAAGTTGTTTCAAACAGAGACGATGAAAAAGAAAAAACGACAACATCTACACTTGCTAACACAACCACCACTTTGTTGCCTCGTTTTCATCTTCTCAGTCTTATTGAAAATAATAATCTCAAGCATATTGGTGGTGGTGTTTTCGAAGGTTCAACCAATGTCAGTCATAGTCAGTCTAAGGTATGATTTTTAGGTCTTTATCGAAAATTTTCTAGTATTTCTCTCATTGTTATTTGATATACTACAAGCTAATCCGTTTTAAGTATAAAAGGAACAAAATAGATAGAACAATTATAGAAATTTCAATATTGTTTTTCTAAGATCATTAAGAGCATATTCCCCATTCCTAATCCCAATGTACTTTTTTCAATTAAATAAACTTTTCTATATCTTTAAAGTTACATTTTTCTCTCTCTTTCACTTACAACCACTTTAATAACTATTAAAATAACATCATTATTTTTAAATCTCCTTTACCAAAATCTTCATCTCTATAATTTTTTTCCAAATATAGGAAGTGGGCAAAGACCCCCTCCCCCTCCTAAATATTTTTTTCCTCCACTTTCAACCACTTCTTAAATTATACAAAACTCACTTGCATACTTTTAGGGACTCTGCTGTGAGTGCTCTTATATAACCAGAAACGTGCTTGCACATGTCATGCAACGGATCATTAAGGCTTATCAAATTAACTAGCCTTTTGCTAATTAAAAGATTTAACGTTGATTTTCATTTATGCAGTATACTGAAGTGGATGTTGTTACTTGGTCCTTATGCCAATACTCTATAGAGATTAATATAATTAGATGTGATGTTTTGTCAAGCGTGATTCCACCTTATGCAGCACAACGAGTCCAAAAGCTTCAAGTGTTAACTATAGAACATTGCAAATCAATGACAAAGGTATTTGAAACCAAAGAAATCAACAATAACAATATCATTGGTTGTAGTAGTGGTACTAAAGTCTTAATTCCAAGACCAACAAATATTACTATGCATAAACTCCCCAACCTAAAGATATTGAAGATTGTTAATTATGATTGTTTGGAAAACATATTCACATTTTCCACACTTGAAAGCCTAAAGAAACTCCAAACATTGATAATAAGTCATTGTGAGGCAATGAAAGTGATTGTGAGGGAAGAATCTGGAGAACATACAATGACATCATCTAATGATGTGGTCTTTCCTTGTCTTAAAACAATTGATTTAACCTCTCTACCAAACCTTTTGGGTTTCTTTTTGGGGACAAATATTAACTTCCAATGGCCGTTATTAGATTATATTATGATCAACGATTGCCCCCAAATGATGGCATTCACATCCGGTCGGTCAACAACTCCGAAACTCATTTACATATATACAGAGCTAGGAAAACATAATCTTGAATCTGGCCTTAACTTTCATGTGACGCCAAAATTGCATCAGGTTAGTTTTTTCTTTTCTTTTTTGCATTATATATATGTAAAATTAAGTAAAAAAAGTATTTTACACATTGATAGTAGTTTATGTAAGTTTTATAGACCTATGAAATAATTGGATAATACATTGACTCCGGATGTAGTACTTTTGTAATCTAATTTTAGGTTCAACATCAGTCATCATCAGGCCTTAAAGATATAAGTTACTTTAAGAGACAAAAATCACAATCCAACAAATACAGTTAATTGAAGTAGATTATCGTCGATAATAATTAGAGCGTCTTCAGCATTAGTAATCTTCTTTTTTAGTAATCTTCCATTCTCACCAATATAACACTATACTTTATGAAAATTGCTTGATAGAAGGGAGTTACACAACACATTATTCCATATTAGTGAAGTGGGCCAAAGGGGTTCTAATATATGCCTTGTGTTTTCTTTGTTTTCTTTTTGAATTTGCAGAAACCATCCTCAAGTTTAGAGAGTATGATCTCACACCCTACATATTTAAAACAGAGGCCTTGGTCTTTTCATGATTTAATTGAAATCAATGTGATAAACAATGACAAACTTAAAAAGATCATTCCATCAAGTGAGTTGCAACAACTACAAAAGCTTGAAACAATTCAAGCAAAATGGTGTTATAATGTAGAGGAGGTATTTGAAGTGGCATTGGAAGTGTCAAACAATGAATCACAAAATGTTGCGAATTTTCCAAAGCTAAGAGAAGTGGACTTAAAAGGTGTTTACGCGCTCAAATATATATGGAAGAGCAATCCATGGAGAATACTGGAGTTTCCAAACCTAACAAAACTGTCTATTGATTTGTGCAATAGTTTAGAACATGTTCTTACATTTTCAATGGTTGGTTGTCTCATGCAATTACAAGAGTTACTTATATCTAATTGCGCTAATATGAAGGTAATTGTCAAGGAAGAAGAAGAAGAATGTGATGCCAAAGTCAACAAGATTATTTTTCCTAGTTTAAAGTTTATAAATCTTGATAATCATTCGAGTCTCGACGGATTTTGCTTAAGAAACGAAGATTTTTCATTGCCATCCTTGGATACTTTGGTAATCAAGAAATGTCCAAAAATAACATGCTTCACTAAGGGTTGTGTAATTCATCCAAAACTAAACGTGGTAGAGACAAGTTTTGGCACATTTAATGTTGAGAAAGACATTAATTCCTTCATTATGATAAAAAAACGAGAGGCAAGTATATTTTATTTTATTTTTTGTTATTCTTGATATACATTTGTAAAATTGCCATTTGTATTTTGTTATTCTTAAAAGCTTCAACCACTCTGTAAATTTTAACTTATTTATTTGATGCATCTATTTCCGCAGGGATTTGAATTTTAGAGAGTAATAAGGGTCCTCTTCTATAGCAAGGATGAATAATGTGAACTACATATTGAAGGTGAATAACTTAGTACTATTTTCAAGTTTGTTTACTTAACTCATTACCTACAAAGCTACAATAAGACAGATAAAGATGCTATTGTTGTTGTGTTGGAAAAGCAAAAGCTTATGAGTTCTTTTCACCAATTTTGAGTTTAGATGTAGTTTGGTATGTGCTAGTTGAGTTTATGAGTTACCTATTAAACGTTCGGATTTAAGGTTATCTCTTAACATATGAATCATTGAAAGGTAGCCTCTTAACAGCTGCCAAACAACCCCTAAATCCAAGAAAAACAAAAAAAGTTATATTTAAAAATCAAATGTGTATTACCTGTTAGTTTTGTAATGGCGATTGACAAAGTCAAATATGATGAAACGCCCTTTTCTCCATCAGAAATATTTTCATCTAATTAAAGCAATTTTGCCTCCTTTTCCTTTATCTGTCTCCGAATATGAAAATTAGCCACCAATTGTAGCAATAATGGCAGATCGACGGCACAATTAAGAATCATCAAATCACAACAAGTTCAATAAAATATGGCAATTACCTTAAGATTTATGTTTTTTGTAAGTGTTTATTGTCGGTTTACCTTCTATTACAATGTAAAACGTTTATATATTAAAGATTAAATTTTGTTGTTTTTTGCGGTGCCCCTAATCCAGAACTGAACCATGATTCTTACATGAATCACAATAGATACTAATTATGCAAGACAGATTCCAAAGCGTATAATGCTCACATAATCTTCATAGATTGATCATTCCTCGCTATTTTGTTTGATAAGATATTTTTGTTTACTTGATGTTAAATTTGAATTATATGTATATGACTATTGAACACTTTAGGTTTAAAGGGAAAAGTTGAGAAATACAAAACTTTGATGGGGATGACATCGTTTTAAGTGTTGCTATTATTTGTTGACAATTTGAGCGTAACCTCATAGAAGTGCCCCCAAAGATTGATCATTTGTGTGCATGAAAGATGGTTACACGAGTGATCCTCATGACAATGACAATAACAATGACAATAACAATGACAACAACAAAGGTGATCCATATGATACATTTTCAAGGATTTAATTTCTCTAAATGTGACAAAGGATGATAATTTAAAGCGATGCAAAAATAGGAATTGTCGCGAGGCTTGTACCAGCATCAGCAATAAAACAACTTCCAGTCACATATACCGAAGAATCGTGTATCAAGTACCGTGCAAGAGCCGTTAATGCTGGATTTATCGTGCCAAGTGTCTTTAAAGGAACCGTTTTCAACGTCACGTTGTTAAACCAATCCTTGTCTACTAGTCCTTGAGTGATCTCAGTTCTGAAAATTCCAGGATTTATGCAATTAACTCTTATGTTGTAAATGCCCAATTCCATTGCCATCACCTATTGTCATTTTTTGTATCAATTAAATTAAGTTTACATATTATGTAAACACACAATATAAGATGAACCACAATGATCCAGGTACGTGAAGTCAAGTTATAATCATTCCATACGTGCGTGACTTGTTTAAAATCACTCTTTCTTTCTGGTCCTTTTAATTTCTATAGCAACTAATAAAATGAACCTCTAAAAGTTTTTTAGTAACAGGTTCGTAAATCAAATTGTCTTGTACTTTTAATAGACACATGAAAATGATATTATGCACACTTTTGTCCACCAAAAGTATTATCTGCTAACAGAAAACAAAGTAAAAAAATAATACAATTTGTTGCCGTTTATAAAAAT
Organism: Stevia rebaudiana; assembly: GCA_009936405.2. NCBI lineage: Eukaryota > Viridiplantae > Streptophyta > Magnoliopsida > Asterales > Asteraceae > Stevia > Stevia rebaudiana. The sequence goes on from WOUH02000015.1 coordinate 6,012,085, forward strand.
AAAAATAAAAATTGCATTAGTACTTTGTGTATATTTCTGTATATTTTCTTAGTTCATACACATTCTATTAGGTTGTTCAACTTCTAGCCCAATATGGCCCGTTGGATACTTATTGACTTACTTCATATAAGTATCCATTCATTTTAACACTTAATACTGATGTGACGTTTGCATAAATAGAAGATGAAATGAAATGAGTCATTACATAAGAATAAAAGAAAACATGTTTGGTTAAATCACATATGAATAAAATGTACCGCATAATAATTGTGATTTTTTTTCTTTTAATGATTTTCATATTTAGATTCCTTTCATTTCATTCCTTGCAATTGGGTAAGTGGATTATGCTTTTATCAAGGGTTATAAGATTTTAATACTCCCAACTATTACCATTTGGCCGCTGATACTCTCAACTTCATTATTAGCCCCCACCACCCCATACTTTCATAACAGTTTCCTGTAACACTCTCCGTCTAACTGAACCCTAACCTCGTTAGCTTTTTTAACGGCATGGGCCCACACATGCCTACATGGCACCCTACGTGTAAAAAACTTTATTTTTTTTGTTTTTTCTTAATTAAAACCCTAAAACACTGCAGAATCGTCGAGCATCTCCTTCAAACATTCGAATTGGAGCCCTAATTTTCACATAAATTTGCAGAGAATAACAATCATAATCATTGTTAAACAAAGTAAAAATGGTTGAAAACTTGAAATGATTGAGATTGAACATACCCGTCTAGCAGAAACACCATTGATGTTGGGAAATGGGGTTTGATTAGGTTGAAGAAGGTAATCATTCACCGGAGAGTAAACCACCGGAGCTCCGGCAGCCGGTGGCGGAAGAAGGTGGCCGTCGGCGTTGAAATTGTTGTTTGAAAGTGAAGGGGCACAAATCCTTCAGCCATAGGATTCAATTTCGACAACATTTCAGCTAAATCCCGCATTTCTTGCTGAAACCCATCTTCTTCACGA
>WOUH02000015.1:6015426-6042423 GCA_009936405.2 Stevia rebaudiana
GCAACCCGCGAAATCCCTTAAAATTCTACATATATGATCTTGGCAACCCCACTGTTAACTGGCTAGCTTCGCCACTGCCTGTATGTTTTTTTAACTTTTACGAAATTTATGTTTGATTCTTTTTGTTTGACATATACGACCCGATTAATTCCAACGTTAATTTTCAATGTTGAATTCTCTTGTATTTTTAAATCATTAGTGATACGAGTATCTTCTCCGCTTGTCTTAATTCATTAAAACCTGGTCCCGTGTTTCTAAGCTTCCCTTGTTTTTGTATCTATCGAGATAGACTATCTTAATGTAATCATCCATCTACCGGCATCTGATAATTGGTAGAAGGGAAGTTTTTTTTGTAGGAGATGGAGCTGGTGTTCGTAAATGCAGGGGCGGATCTAGGTAGAAGTCACCGGGTTCACCGTAACCCATTGTCTTTCGAAAAATCAGTAGGAATCATATTTTTCGTAAGGTAAAAAAACTAGAGTGAACCCATAGATATAATTAGCAGTGAATCGATATATAAAATCTTAACGTCACAAGTTCGATTCCCCCCTCCCACCTTAAATTTCTTTTTCTTTTTTTAAAGATGATTGTTAAAATTGGAAAGAGTTCGTGACTGAGGTAAGTTAAGAACACGTTGTTTTCATTCTTATAATAACACTGTATTTGAAATTCCAAAATCTGTTTTATACACACATTTATGTTAAAAATTCTACCGATTTTGAAAAGCGAGAATTTTTGTAGTTCGAGAACCCTAAAAACGATTTGATGCTCAATCTGTTTGGTGTTTTGATTTAGATAAAAATGATGTTGGGTTTTGAAACGATTTAGTGCTCATTGTATGAAGGGTTTCATTCTTTCTTCCTTTCAGTGGCACATTTTTACATATGGTGATATTATAGACGTCTTGGAGTTTATTTAGATGAGAAATACTAGTAGGTTGTCTCTGGTTTTTATAAATGGGATTATCCCATTTCATTTAAATCTGAAACCTTCTTAAATTGTAGTTTTGTGATTTGTTAAGTTGCAATCTTGAATGTTACTATTTGAATCTTGAATTTGAAATTGTTAATTGCCTAATTCCAACTGTGAAGAGTATCATTACTGATGAGATTATAGCTAGATATCATCATTAACATGGAGTTTGCATCAGATTATTAAAATGTTAATATCATAGGGCAACAATTTTAGAATCTAAGTTGTTACTATGTTTCCCAACTTCATTTAAAGTTAGAGTCAATAAGTATGTTCAAATGCTAATTGCCAATACTAAGTTTCTTTCCCCGACAACCCTACCCGACCCGACCTAACGCGACCCGTTTTGGGTATTTGACCTAAAACTTCTGACATTTGGTTGCAAGAGATATGACTACCAAAAAAGGTGAACCCATTGGAAAAAAATTCTGGATCCGCCACTGCGTAAATGACTTATAGTTGCAGGGCTTGAAAAAATTGGTAGCATGGGAGGAGGAAAGCATTGTAAGTTGTGTTGTTAATGTTTGCATATGCTTGATGTTGTTTGAGTGATCTTTGACTAAGATGCGAATGTTTCATTATCATGTTGGTAATGCGAGTTGTGATTCTAGGTGGAGTTTGTTCGCCTTAGATCGTCTGATGACAAGAATATATCCATACACACAGGCCATACTAGAAGCTCAAGCCATCAACTTTTTACGAGAAAGGAAAACCTAAAAAACACCGTAGTTTAAACTTTTATAATTGTGACAACAAATAACGATAACATATATTTACCTTGTTGGATTCAAATAACCCGTCCCCATTGTCATTGTCACTTTCATCGCCACTGTTCCCGCCATCATTATCATCGCCACCGCCATTACCACTGTCGTTATCGTCGTCATTACTAACACCGTAGTAGCTATAAATGACACCATAACCGAAATAGCCTTGGTCGCCTTCACGAGGATAACCTTGGCACCCATAATAACCGAAACCTTCGTAATCAGAAGGTAAAATATCATTCCACCAATTGTAACTAGTTTTGTCGTTAGATAGAATTAATTGATCGAAAAAACAATCTACTGGTTATATAGTAAATTCAACGGAATCGTAGGTCGTATCAAATAAAACGCATGCATATCGAGAAATAATACGTCGAGTCAAATAATACATATACTACCGCGAAACACGCATACCAAGAAATAATACATCACATTAAATAATTCAAAAAATAAACCGGAAACGTCACGGGGCATACAGAGAAAAACGGGCCCATAGGGTGTAAACCAAACGGGCAAAACCACTATTATTCACGCCAATGTCCCAAAAACATATCAACAAAACATGCCCAATTGTAAAAATAACTATCGTCAACATCCTCATAATGTTATGTTGAAACACAACATAAAACACTCCTCAAATTCTCATCCAATCAGCAACTTGTTCTCATCCAAGAACGCGTAAGTCGGGACCTCCAAATTATACGGTGCGGGACCCTTTCGAATCCGACCCGAAATATCATAATGCGAACCATGACATGGGCAAAACCACCCGCCAAAATCACCCGCATTTGGTAACGGGATGCAACCCAAATGGGTGCAAACACCAACCACAATGAGCCACTCAGGGTTCTTGACTCGAGCCGCATCTTCTTGTGGGTCCCGAAGAGACGCCACATCAACACTATTTGCCAGCTTCACATCATCATCGGTTCGACGTCTGATAAACACGGGTTTTCCACGCCATTTAACCGTCACGGTGGTCCCGGGTTCGATGCTAGAAAGATCAACCTCGATAGATGCGAGGGCAAGAACGTCTTTACTGGCAGACATGCTGAGGACGAATTTGAGAACCAGAAGGCGGATTAGGGACGCGTACACGAACCTGCCACCTGTCAAGACAAAGTATGCAAACGCGCGTTTGCTTGGATCGCCAGGTGGATATCGCTCGTGATTATACTCGTCGTATACGATTTTGGAAGTCGGGTTTGTAATGGCAGCGACTGTTGGTGGAGTTTTGTCTTCAAAATTTGGGGTTATTGAGTTTGAAGCAAATCCTGCAACAATCACATTTGAAGAAAGAAGTATTGTAACTTGAAAATGAAAATTAAAATTAAAATTGGATTGATTTATTAATAGATAGTAAAGTAGCATGTTTTCTTATTCTATATGCTTTCTTTATTACTTTTTATATGAGGTTAAAAATTTTAACTAGTTTCCAAGCTCAAAGGTGGATTCTTCTTTTTGTCCAAAGTAAAACTTTTTTAAAACATTTCTAGAGTCATTCTGATTTTTTCCTAAAATCATTCAAGGTGAAAAATTTTATAAAACTATCTACCACACTTTCTTTTCCATAAATACCCTCGTTACAAATCTGTTACATCGTTGGTAACAAGAGGTTTGATATAACTATGAAGATGCTAGACCCATTTATATAAACCAGTTGTGGGTCTTATGAGCTTGAAAAACATAAAAAGGTCAAAATGTGCTCGCAAATTTGATTTTTTTTTTTTAAGTGTTGCAAATTTTAAAATATTGTATATCTTTTGTTCTTAAAAACAGGTGATAACAGTTGAAACATCCTCAATCTCACAGAATTTGAAGTTAACTTTTCCTTTTCTTTTTCCATGTTTCATTTAACATATAATTTGGTTTCTCTCTGACATGTTGTAATGATTAATAAAAATCCAAATATAAATCTTTGTTCCGTTTGTTTTTTGCATTTTGATAAAAAAACTTTATTTGAAATTGAGATAACTGGTTAACATAAAAACTTTTAGTCTCAGGTGAACCTAATTGAAAATCACCATGCTTATGTTTCCATCATTGCTAGTTCGAATACATAATCTGCTACAAATCAACATCAAAATACTAACTTTTCCAGTCACACTTATATCAAGTCTAATGATCATTACTGAATATTGATTTCACACAAATCAAACTCTAGTTAGTTTCAGATGCCTAAATGCAAAAGAGAAAACCCTAACACACGACTTAGGGGTAAAATGTTAAATAACCACGGATATATGTCTTCCCCAAACAAACCCTATCTTTATAAATGCGAAAACGAGTAAATACAAAAAAAAAAAAAAAAAAAAAAAAAAAAAAAAAAAAAAAAAAAAAAAAAAAAAAAAAAAAAAAACATGAATGAAACACAATCCCACAATCCGATGATTGAATCACATAATTTTACAGTCAGATAAGATTTCCACAATTAGGTCACGATTAGGCTTACTTTACCCTGTAAGTCCGGAGGCAATATGAACGATAAAAGATGGGAAAATAAACAAACCTCTCGACATCAGATGAAACTGATGATTGAAGGGGGTGGACCGATGGATCGATCGGAGATCGTGGTCAGTGGCATCCTCGATCTGCGTATTTTTGGAGACGATGGACGCAGAGGCTGTAGTTTTGGACATCCATGGAGATGTGAGAGAAGCTAATCTCCTGGTTCCAACTCTCAGCATCTTTATTGCAGGTTGTAGATTTCTAGGGTTCGATTGAACGAGCCTCTCGCTCTCAATAAATCGTCGTTTTTTCTCGAGTGACGAATACCGGCATGGCAATTTGCAGCTGCTGGTTCGCTAATATGCTCTTTCTGAACCAATTGAAAATTGAAAAATATCAACAATGAAAAAGTTAGATAAATGAAAAAAAAAAATACACTAACGTAAATTAACAACAAAAATTTCTGTTGCGAGGTATTAGGTTCGAGACTAATTTTAGCAATATGCTTCAGGTTGTGTTAGAGGTTTTCCAGTTTTAAATTTCCTCCTGGATGGTGAGGGCTCGGTCACAACATTTGCTAAGGTGAGCCAGGTGACTGAGTTTTAGCGGGTCAAAAAATAACAGTCATCTTATAAACTTGGTTAGAACATTTGTACTTACGTAGGTTTTATATTCTTTAACACGGCGTCACCATGACGAACATATCAGTCTTTCACTCAACGAATCGCTGAAAGTGTGGCGACCTCGCCATACTAATCCAAGAGGAACCCGATATTAAGTTCCCGATATTAATATGTAGTTTTACGAGATTGTCGGTTTCCCTCAAGGTTAAAGAAATGCTTATCATGTTTGTTCACACCATCTCCAAGAAACAAACAACTAACGATGGTTATGTAGCGATTTGATGTGGCCAAGATTATACGCTATACACATTTTAGTGTGTTTTTTGAGAGTTTTTGGATAGTTTTATTAAACATTGCACTTAATTGATTCATATTTGGATTTCAAAGATTTCATGAGACCACGAGATAGATTGATAATTTGATATACTTTATTGCTAATAATTTAGGTGGTGATTGTTATTAAACTCTAAACTTGTCCATTCAAGAAAATTATAACTGTTATGACGTATTTAGATTTATGTTTTATCTAAGTTAATCAATAGTTTACTAGTTTGGATTTTGCTAGATTTGTAGCAAACTAATGTATGATGGATTTGGTTAGATGGGTTTTTGGCCCATGTAGGTCTTATAGTTGGCTATATACAAAGCCATTTGATATGTTGATCAAGGTTTGGTCAATCGGTTGAGCATATAAGCTTATGTACTAGACTTGTGAAGTATTCAACGTGTGCATTTGACGTTTTGGAATTTTGTTTTTTGATCTTGAATCGGTAAATTATCATTCTTGATTATAATTCTTCTTTTATCAAATAAAAAACTTAATCTTTATTAACCTTGAATGCAAACTGATTAGTTTATATGTGTTATATGGTAATTATTCAATCAACCATTTAATCAACATATTAAACCGATTCTAATATAATAATTTGATCTAATTTGATCTAGTTTTGGGACTACAATTGGTATCAGAGCCATTCGACTAATTCGTGGCTCGGGTATGAAATCATAAAGATCAAACAGAATTAAAATAAATAACTGTTGATGTTTTAAGTAGTTTCATTCTTGGTGTTCTTTAGGTGTTCTTCATAAATCTATTTAAAAAGACCGAGTGTCTAATCTTAGTTTGCTAGAAAAACGATTTAGAAAATTGGAATAAATAATTAAATAAAGATTTTTCAAATTCCTTATTTTTAACAAAAAGATAAATAAAAAAATCAAATCTTTTAAAAATTTTGAATTTTTTCAAAAAATTTCATATTTAAAAAAAATGAAATCTTTAAAAAAAGAAAATTCAAAATTTTTATCAAATGTCTAGTTTTTGTTTGCTATATTTGGGTTTGTTAGTTTTTAGTTTACTACTTTTTAGCTTTATTATGTATTTGTAATTGATCACCCGTTTTGTACACAGACAATAAACTAGTTTTTTATGTAACATTCTATTTTATTACTATTCTTATGTGTAACCAAATTTATATTTCTTTAATATTTACCAAACCTTTTTAATTTCCTTCATTTATATCAAAGTAACTTTTATGTCCGACGATCGATGCAGTTTTCTAAAAAAGTCTTTTACAAATTTGAATTTCAAATTACCTGCCAAAAATAAACTACAACAGTTCATCAGAAAATCAAAATTTCAACAAGCAAAAATAGGAACGAAGAAAAAGACAAAATGGAACCACGTTCCATGAAATCAAATATAAATTAGAAACAGATTCCGACGGTAGGGACGAACGACTGGAATTTGAGCATTTTCATATACCTTTTTGCCGCTCTATTTCTCAAAACCCTAATCTCTGTCTCTCCAACTGTCACTTCAGTTTCCCCATTTTCATCAGTAAATCATCATCTTCATCACGATTTATCTCGATTGATCCACCATTTTTGCTCATCTGTTTACTTAATTGTTGCATTTTCTTCTCTGCTTGCAGAAATGGTTGTCGACAGTGTACCGGAAGTCGAACTGACGATCAAAGCTTGTGGAAAAGTGGATACTCCGGTAACGAAGGATCATACTCCGGCTACGAGGACCAGTGCTCGAATTCAGAAGATTCAGAGCACGAAGGATGCTGTTAGACGTCGGAAACAGGAAGAGGATGCGCTTACGAAAGCGGAGAAACCGCTGAAGAAAACGCGAGTGTACAACAAGCGGAAAGGTGTACAGGGAAACGTGTTGACGGATTCGGTGCACGATGAAGGAGTTCGAAACGTTGATGCGGTTATTGAGCTTGGAGAGGGAGTAAAGGAAGATGTGATGAAGGATGTTGTGGTTTCTTCTCCGTTAAATAGACAAATTGGTGACAAGAGTGCATACTCTATGGTGACAGATACAATCAGGGAGTTCTACAAGAATTTTTTGTATTTTGTTCAGGTACTTAAGAAATTAAAACCTCTGTGATTACTGTTTCTGATGATAAACGCTGAAGATCAGGAAAGTGAACGGAATGTTAAACCCTAATGTTTAAACTTAGCTAACTTTTGCCAGCAAATGAAGTAAACTTTTTTTGTGAACTTTTGAACAAAAGGGGCTGATTTCGGGCATGTGTTGCCCCAAAATCAACCGGTGATTAAGCTTCCCACCATTACGTTGTTTTTACAAGTTATTTGTTTGTTATTATGTGTATCTATCCGCAAGTTATTTGGTTAATTTTACAATACCCAGTCATGTTAAAAATAAGTGATATTGTTAAGAAAACTTCTTTTTTATACTGATTGCACAATATTTCCGTGCATAGTACTATACATGGTTTTAGAAGTTGATAATTGACCTGCTTTTGTTCTGGTTTCTACAGGAAGAGGAAAAGAGGTGCAAAAAAGTTGAAGACGATAAGAAAAAACCTAAATTAAAGGTTAGCATTTAGTATGTTTTACCTTTAATTGGAGCTTTACAGGCTTTTTTTACATCGTTTGTTCAGGCCCAATGATTTAATTCGGCTATCTTGTTTTTAAATGCCATTTTCTTAAAGATCTTTATTGTTTTTTTTTTTTTCGTTTTCTTTTAGCTCATACTATAAACAATTTGAAAACCATCATATTTTGTTATATTCATAGTTGTCAAAAGCCCTAAAGCCCTCGCCTAGGCGCCCAAAAAAAGCTAGGCCCACAGAAAGCGCCTCTAGTAGGCATAGGCACAAATCTGGGCTTTTTTTCACAAAAGCGTGATTAATTTTGGGATTTATTTAAGGCGCAGGGTCATAATATAATGGGCTTTATAAAAAAAAAAGCAATCTTTATCTTTTTTAAAACAAATCCGACATTTGTTTTTGGATATCATTTGATTTGATCATAACTTAAGGCTGGAAATTAGTTGTATCACTCTTAAACCTAGAGAAATTAGAAAATTCAAATATGTAATATTTTTATTGTGTCTTAATCTTTAGTATTTTTATAAAAACTTTTATATTTTAACACATTATATAAATATAATTTTTCCCTCTTATGTGCGCTTTTTTTTGTCCGGGCTCTCACTTTTTTGGCGCCTTGCGCCTAGGCCCTGGGACTTATATTACATCATAAGTGTCTTCAAACAGCTTTCTAAGGCTGGAGATGAACTTTACCTTTTAAAACGTTTCTTTTTTTATCTGTTCATGTATGAAAAGGGGGCCTTTCATACACCTCTTATATTTTTGTGTGACATTATTTTAAAATTTCGAAATGGTTTTTTTTATACACCAAGAACACCAGTTGCTTATTTCAATGACAATGAGCTATTTAAACCCTACCTAGCAGAATAATAAATATTGTATCTATGATCATAATAGATAGTGTTGTCAACGATATGTTCTCATTTTCATGAGTTATTGTTTATTTTTAAGGATTGCTTTGTGACTGACTGTATGTCACCATCTTTTGTTCCATTTTTCATTTTCCTGACCCTGTTTTATTATTATTATTATTATTATTATTATTATTATTATTATTATTATTATTATTATTATTATTATTATTATTATTATTTTCTGGAGTTATAAGTGCAATCTTAGTTGCTTCATACTTCAGAGTTAGAGATTTTATGTTGCAAGACTTCTTAGATTATGCATTTTGCATTTTAATGTGTTTTCTACGCTCATGCATGAATATTTGTTTGCGCAGTTCTTGTATTCTACATGTTTGACATTTATGGAAACATTAAAATTTGATATATAAATTTGTACCGAAACAGGATCAGGTTGCAGTTGAAGAAAAACAAAAGGCCAAAAGACCTGACCTTAAAGCTTTATCAAAGGCAAGTCTCTTTTTTACTTCATATTCTGTAATTTATTTCAAGTTTATTTCAACAAATTAAGTATTTACCTATGCTTTAAAGAGAAAAAATATGCTCCAACTGCATCAATACTCTAAATGATTTGTGGGTATATGTGATGTTGTATCTTAATTGTTATTCAAAGAGAGAAAATTTTACGCAAGTTGTCACATTGTTTCTGCAACATAAATATGCAGATGATGTCTTCCAACACAACACTTACACCACAAAGAAGAATAGGATCAATTCCAGGTTGGTACCACCTGGTCTCTTATGGTATTTACAATTGTGCACATGTGTATATCTATATATATACATGCCAAACACATATATGACATGCATTATATCTTGTTCATAATATATATACGTATGTATTCAAAAGTTGATCGAACCAATGTCACTATGATTGCAGGCGTTGATGTTGGACACCAATTCTTTTCACGATGCGAAATGGTCACTGTTGGTTTTCACAACCACTGGCTTTGTGGAATTGATTATATCGGCGCAAGTTCTAAAAGGGTAATGCGTTTAAATCAAATAGTTGATGATTGATTTATCATCAATGTACTTATATGCTGCCATTATTTTTTATTATATTCATACTCATCCTAAACTTAATATTTTGCTTCAGGAATACCCTGAATATAAATTACCAATTACTGTGGCAATAGTGTTGTCGGGACAATACGAGGATGATCTTGATAACTCTGAGGATGTTGTGTACACCGGTCAAGGTGGTAATAATTTACTTGGTAATAAGCGTCAAATCAGTGATCAAGTAATGACACGTGGTAACCTTGGACTTAAGGTAATTAGTTTTGTTTGATGTTACCATGGTAATTTATTTCAACTTTATATTTTTTAAATATACCAGACTACATCTTTTGCTCTCATTTACACATGACAAATGATCATTGTTCATTGGTAACATTTCTAGTTTATTTTTTGATATTTAGAAATGCATTAGTTGCATTATGTGTTTACCAAACTACAACTAAAGTATCCATAAGTTTTATTAGTCCAAAACTTTATATATGAAATTTGATTTTTTTAAATCTGTCTATGCAAGCGCACACAACGATAATATTTTTTTCTCTGATTTTTTGGACATCTTTTGACATTTTTTATACTTTTGTAGAATTGTTGGGAGCAAAATGTGCCTGTTAGAGTTATCAGAGGACATCAATCTACAACTAGTTATGTTGGCAAAGTCTACACATATGATGGTTTGTATAAGGTAAATTTATAGTTAGTAAATATATGCTAACTTATGATTTTTTTCTCAAACATTAAGGTCATTTTTGTCTTTTCAGGTTGATAAGTATTGGGCTGAGAAAGGTGTGTCTGGTTTCACTGTTTACAAGTTTCGTCTCAAGCGTATGGAAGGACAACCTTCGTTGGTGACGGAACAGGTTATTTTAATTCTTGCTCATATGAATCTATAAAATTCATATTGTTATATTTTATTCTTGATTTGTGGGGCCATGCTAAAATATTATATTTTGATTGTTGGTGTCATATCACTATGTTTAAACCTTTTCTATACAAAAATTTCAGGTTTATTTTTCTCGAGGGCGCATTCCGAATGAAATTTCTGACTTACGCGGGTATATAAAATAGTTTTTTTAACTAGTTAGCACTTTGCGATTTTACGTAATTGGCGGCTAAAATACGGTCAAAAATCGCTAAAAGTAATGGCTAAAATTGGTAAAAAAAATGTGTATTTATGGAAGTTTGAAAAGTTACATATAAAAATTCCAACCTGGTTAATACTTGTTAATCCTGATTACGCTGCCATTTTTTACAGCATTAATGAGTTTGATTTGTTTTTATTAATTATTGTAGAATGGTATGTGAGGACATAAGTGGAGGCCTTGAGAATATTCCCATTCCAGCAACCAATTCGGTTGATGATCCAGAAGTTTCTCCAACTGGCAAGTCATTCTGTACTTGAACAAATCGTCTAATTAAATTGTTTAATTCTGTTTGTTTCTATCTTATTTATAAACTAATTGGTTTTATATATATTTGGTAACAAACTTTTTTCTCCTCCAAATTGATTACTTGATTTGTGCTACGTTCAAACAGAAATAAAAAAATTTAAAATAAATTTCATCTCAGTTTTAGATTTTTCCACATATTTTACATTTAACTAATTTATTTTTGCAACATTTATACCAGATTGCACCTATATAAACTCTCTTCAAATTGCAAAAAATGTGGTAGTACCTTCTACTGCTTCTGGATGCAATTGCAAGGGTAGTTGCACTGACCCGAGAAGTTGTGCTTGTGCAAGACTTAATGGTTCTGATTTTCCCTATGTACATCGTGATGGTGGCAGGTAAATTATGATTTGTTGTCATTCGGAAAATAATTGTATAATTTTTTAAAATTTTGGAAATTTTATTTTTTACCATTCAGGCTGATTGAACCCAAAGCTGTTGTATTTGAATGTGGTCCAAACTGTGGATGTGGGCCCAGTTGCATAAACAGAACATCTCAACGTGGTTTAAGATACCGACTTGAGGTTCAGTTATTTTAACCTTTTCAAGATCCGTCTAGTGTTTTAGTTTTTATATATATATATATGGGGAAGGTTCTTAAGAAAACCTTGAAATTGAAAAAAACTTAGAAAACCAATCATAACCATTATTTATCAATTTTTTTTCTTTCCATTTTTTGTTCTCTATATCTTTTAATTATAATATTAGAAATGTAACAAAAAGAAAAAGTTTTAAAAAAATTATGTAGCTCATGTGATTACATATATGTAATTTGAGAAGTTTTCTAAGTTCTCCATATTTAGGAGTTTTCATTTGATCCCCATCCTATATATATATATATATATAATCTGCCATATAATTGTTAGGTTTACAAAACTCCGAAAAAAGGTTGGGCGGTTAGATCTTGGGATTTTATACCCTCTGGTGCACCCGTTTGCGAGTACATCGGAGTTCTCAAAAAGACAGATGATGTTGACTCCAACCCTGAAAACAACTATATTTTTGACATTGATTGCCTTCAAACAATGAAAGGACTTGGTGGAAGAGAGGTATAAGGGTATTTTTGGAACACAAATTTATTACTATATGTGTTCATAAACCATCTAAACCAAAAATGACACATGTTAAATGTCATGTACTGAATTTAACTCTTTTTTTGTAAACCTTGTAGAGGCGAGTCGGGGATGTAGCCATGTCATCATCATTGATTCAAAACGATGACAAGGATAGTGGTCCGGAATATTGCATCGATGCAGGAACCATCGGAAACGTGGCGCGTTATATTAATCATAGCTGTCGGCCAAATTTGTTTGTGCAATGCGTACTAAGTTCTCATCATGATATCACTCAGGCTCGCGTGGTTCTTTTTGCTGCAGACAATATTCCACCACTCAAGGTTTCCATCTTTACTGCAGTCTGGATCCAAATGCATTAATTTTGAAATTGAATTTTAATAATTCAAACCGACTTACTCCCAACTTTCAGTTTAGCTGCCAGAGGCAATAAAGTAGCAAAACCATTACTTACTGACAATGATTGATTATATAAGTTAAAAAATATAATGCCTTTTTATTTTTGTAGGAGCTCACCTATGACTATGGATATGAACTGGATAGTGTGTTGGGTCCAGATGGGAAGATAAAGCAACTTGCTTGCTATTGTGGTGCACCCGATTGTCGGAAGCGGTTGTTTTAGGTTGTACGGATTGTATGCTTAAGTGTTGATAGTATTTTTGGTGAAGAAAACCGAGACTCGTAGGTGATAGAAATTCGTAACACCTTAAATATAGGGCTGGTAACAACACCTTAAATATGGTGTCATGTGCCCATTATTCTTTTTGGGATGATTTGTTGTGATTTAAATGAACAACATTGAGTTATTGGTATTTTTGTCTATGGTGTTGTAATTTAAACGAGTTTGGGTTGACATGGCCAACTTCTTCAAAATCTAGTTAAAAGAAATTGGATTTATTAAAAAACTGAGTTTTTTGGACTCGCTAACCAGCATTTACCCTCGGCCCAAAATGCTGTACGGGGCAATTGACTCATGGTTTTTAAAGCTGAACTAGGGGATAAGGTGTGAATTGCTGATTGTCTCAATTGTGTTATGCTTAACATTGATTTAAATTTCTTGATCATTGTCATGGGCATGCCATCGAAAGCATCACTTAGTGGAATTTGAACTTGGGTATACTTTGGAGAACCCTACGTCTTTAACCACTAGGGCACTTATGTGGTGGTTGATTGGATTTATATGACGAGTTGGTTGCTGTATTGGTTTAACATTACAGTAATACAGTTAAAATAGTTAAATCCTTAAAAACAACAATGAATTCAACCGGTTTGGTATAATGAGTGTGTTATGGTAGTGGGTTTGGTTTTCTATCTTTGTATAAGGGGTCTTAATTGCTCTTTATAGGATTTTCATTTGTTAGTGAGGACCAATATATATTTGCTGGTTACTAGTTAGCTCACCTTTCTCATTCCTCACATAGTCACAGACTCTTATGTTGGATTATACACATTTGACTATTTGAGTGACAAATTGTGGTCCGAAGACTTCGGCCTTAGACTTGTAACGAGCTCATAATGTTTTATATTCTCTACAGAACATGCGAAAGATGAAATGTGGTTGATTCACATCTTTCATTGTTGTAATGATCCAGGTGACCATAAGTCCATAACTATGGATTTTCGTACCAATATTTGATGCCATTTGTGTGACCTGCAAGAGCCACATATCTTTTTCCTGTGACAACTTCCAAATTTGGTGTTTCTTCAAAATCTATGACACTCAAAGCTGTGACAACTTTCAAATATGGTTTTTCTTCAAGATCTATGACCCTCAAAGTGATCCGAGTGATTTTCGTGCCTACAAACTTTCAGATTTGTTTTTTGGATCTACAACCTTCAGATTTGTTCTCTACCCAATTTCCAGACCTGCAAAGGCTGCAATATCCAAAAGTCCTACTTTTGAATTTTGATAATTAATATAAGTCAATTGAGGAGTAGACACATTTAACATGTTCATTAATCTTATCCAAGAGACTTTTTAACATTCAGATTATCTTCAGGTATGGTTTTAAAGTTCAGAACGGTTCAACCTGATAAAGTGGTCTGAGGGCTTAACATCAAACTTGGTCAAACCGGAATGGTTTAACTCATCATACGATCTTTTCTAACGACGGGTATTTATTAATTCACCAAGAAACATACAAAAGACCAGAAGCTAGCAAGAAACTAGCAAACGACATCCACCAAAGTTACAAGTCACCAAATTTAACTAAGTTACACAATTAGCCCATTCAATGCCACCTGACTTTGCTTTATGTTTAATCATAGGGACCCATCATTTTGTTTCTGAAAACTTTCCCATTCCTTGCATTCCATATACACCACATTGTAGATAGAATCATTGCCTCCATGATCTTTACATGCCTCATGTTACTGAATTGGATTGATAAAATCTCTAGTATGTAATCAACCTTCCTAGTGCAACCGTGCAAATATAAGAAAATCTTAAGACAACACCATTTTTAAAAGTTCGAAGTTGACTATGATATGCTTTGCGTCTTTGTTAAATCTACCCAATACAACCGGCATGATAATTAGAGATGGTAACCCCACTTGGCTAATGAGACCAAGGTTGGAGCGTTTTCCATGTATATCTTCCAACGTAGAAAGTTCGCTTTTTAACGTAGAAAGTTTGCTTTTAATGGAACAAAGTTGTTCCAATCAAAGGACCATTAGAGTAAGACCCATTGGGTTCTCTATTATATGATTTTATTTTTTGAGGTGTGCATAGGTCAATTTGGTAGGTTCGTTTCGGTTTAGAGCTTCCACTGGACCAAAAAACCAGTCCAAAACCAAAGCAAATAGTTCCAGTTATTCATTAGTATTAGCCGATTGTTTTTCGATTAATCAGCTTTTGTTAATTGGATTTCGATTAATCAGCTTTTGTTAATTGGACCATTGTGTGGATTCAACTCGGTTATGGGTCAATTAACCAATACTCCTGATTTGTTTGATGTTGATGTCAGTCTTTGTTGCTATGTTCATGTTATCTATGTTGCAGGATGAAGTTATGTGTAACGGTCAACCTTTACTTTTCCGATCTTTCACATTTTTGTTAGCTCACTATTCACTAATCATCTTTTACATGTAAGTTCTTCCATTTTTTAGTTTTAATTAAATTATTTTTTCTTCGGTTTGGAGCCTCAATAGTGTAAAAAAGAGAATTTAGTTGTATTCTAAATGAAGTTATGTGTAACGGTTAACCTGTATTTTGGAGCCCCATTTCAAAATCATGTTTCAAGCTTCTACTTCTAATATATCGACAATATAGGTATCCAATATATCACAACATTTAGAACAATTTTAATCAGTAGGTTGTCATTTAATCAAATGATGTTTGCAAAATGAAAGTTTTCACATTAAAGGTCAGTCTGATCCTTAACACCATTATATAAAATTTTAAAAATATAAAACTCAACAAATACAAACTGTAACATATTCTGCAAATCCATGAAAGATCACTCAACACAAACTTATTGCATACCTCATTCCAAACTAGTATTGTCTTTGGTTCGATATCTTCTACCACTTTTCTGCAATCTGCTACTTTTATGATTTGATGTTTCAGGTTCATCTTCATCCATCACACAATCCTCACTATCTGCGATACTAATGGAAACAACTTTCTTCTCTTCATACTTCATTGAAACATCACTTGATTTCTTTTTTGGAGTAAAGATGATCGATTTTGCAGAGTTAGCACAAACATCATCTTCAACCTCCATGGAAGCAGACCCCTTTAGTGAATTAAAGAACTCCATATACGCCTTTCGGTTAGATTCTTCATCAACACCATCCATTGAATCAAATGTATAATGTGTGTATCTTTTAGGATTGCGAACATGATCTGGAACAGTAGAAGAAATTTGGGGCAAATCAGATCTAGGTTTTGAACCTGAACCTTCGTTCATCATTAAATGTTCTTTCACTTCTGTAACAGGCAGCGTTGATTCATGAATGTTGTTTTTTGAAATCTGAAAGCCCAATTTTTTAGCAGAGTCATCATCTTCTTTGAGTCTGAGTTTTGCTGCCATATGATTTGCTCGTGGATCCTTAAATGCATCAGTAAATGAGTTGGGAATTTCGTTGTTGGATTCAATTTCAACTTCATAATCATTAATGTGTTTCATGTAAAATCGATCTGCAGATTCTTCACTGCCTGCAGCCACCTTGTCGTATGCATCTTCTTCTTCCTGCATCAGATTTACGGTAATGAAATCAAACAAAAGTAACAGAAACCTTAAATTGAAACAGAATTAAGTTCTGAAGAAATCAAACAAAGAGTAACATAAACCCTACATTGAAAATGTGTTAAAAGTAAACAATAAACAAACGTAATTTACCTCATTGTCGAGAGTGCAATCCATGCCGACGGAAGATCGAATATCCCACTCCTCATTGCTGTGATCAACTGGTTTAGACAGCTCCGGCTGCCGGTTTTCATCATCACCGTTATTGTCGACTTCGTCATCGTCATCGTCAAGTTCCTGAATGTCGGACTCCAAGTTTTGATCGGAAGTAGAGGGTTCAGTGACAAGGCCTTGAAGAAACGGAGAATAAGGTTTGGGATTTTTGAGACGGTGGATGTGTTCATCGTTATCTTTGTCGTGGTCGAGTTTATCCTGAATCCATTTGTTTCTTTCGATTTCTTCGTCGGTGAGGCACCAGAGAGACTTCAAAGATGATGAATCCGATTGGATTGAAGAAGAAGATTGAAGGGATCCGAAAACCTTATCAACTCGAACTTTAAAGCTGTCCTCCATGGATGCTTGATTGTTTCGATTCCAGGGTTTAGGGTTTGTGACGATGATATGCGGTGATGGACCGTACTTCGTGTTGCTTTTATATTTGTTATTACCGTTAAACAAAATTACATAAACCATCCCTCGAGTTTTATTGTTTGTGTTTGAGCTTAAGATATTTATAATTATGTTTTTGTTTAATTTACGGTCTTTAAGTAACATTTGTTGATATCATTATCATCATCGTACTCAGTATATCCCACCTTAAGATAGGATATGATGAGGATAAGATGAAGACAAACTTTACCTCTACCCCGCAGGAATAGAGAGGCTGCTCCGAAAGAGACCCCCGGCTCATAATGTCTGATTAACCGTCATCCCAACCCTTTTAACGTTATTTTTACGAAAATAAGTAAAATAACGTTAAAACTAGTGCAATTTTAACATTTGTTGATAATTTCAATATATATATATTTTTTTAATTAAAGTTTTACTTTTACTACCCCAAATATGAAACTTTCATATTTGATCGTTTAGGGTAAGGTAGAACTGTCATTTTCAAAAAGGTAACTAAGTTATTAACCAATGTTAATGTGATGGGCGTATACTAAAACAAAACCAAATTAGAAAGGATGATTTTGACGCTTTTGAAATACAAATGATGAAACAAACAAGTCATATAGATATAATGATTAATGTAATTTTGTTTTTCCATTGCAAACAACAAAAAAGTTACTGATAAATAAAAGTGTATAACCGGATATTAGTAAAAAAGAACGGTTAACAAATGAAGTGAATGAAACCGGATTGGATTGATTACTATATACTCAAAGTCGGATTGGATCACTTCCTGACGAATTGG
This sequence comes from Stevia rebaudiana, assembly GCA_009936405.2. NCBI lineage: Eukaryota > Viridiplantae > Streptophyta > Magnoliopsida > Asterales > Asteraceae > Stevia > Stevia rebaudiana. Next base: position 6,033,160 of record WOUH02000015.1, read on the forward strand.
TTTCTAAACGATTTCGTCACATGTATACTCAAAATTGATTTAATTTCAAACTCATGGATCTACTGGGCCTTAAACCAATTTCTCTTAAACTGGATATTTCATGCACCTCTAGATTATGTATGAGTCATTGAAACCATTTCTTAGAAACCATCTCTTACATAACCGTAGTGTTATGATACGTATATGTCATATCTTGTTAAAGTGAAAACACGTGAGTGCAACGGAAAATAGGTTTCATTATATCTCATGAAAGAAGAAACACAAGAATGCAACAAAAAAAGGTTTCATGACACTCTGAGTAATGGAGAATATTAACATCAAAATATTATAAAATTTAAGAGACAAACACTATTCAAGTACATCTTAAAACATATTAATACTTGTCATTTTTATTGGAATTCATTGGAATTATATTTTCATTTCAAATTTCAATCTCATTAAAAAGTGTACGCAAAAAAAAAAAAATGCATTCTTAGTGTTTGTTTGTCTTTATTAGAACAACACTAAATAAATAATATCTTATTAAACACATTTTTTTTACGAAAGAAGATGACTTTTTTTGTATCCATTATATATATATTCCTAGGAAAGTTGCAAAGGGTGTAAAAAGTAATAAAAAGAAAAGAAGAAGGGAACTTTGCAAAAATATTATAGTCGGTAGGGCGGAGATGCCACCTTTATTCGTATCCAACAACGCATCGCGTCAAGAATCTCATAAATTAGGGCACTCAAATGCGATTTTTGTTAGCGATTGACCCTCACAAAATCCCAAAATCCCTCTAAATTTCATGTCCATCTTGCCCTCTCAAAATCCAGGTTCATCATCGTCTTCATCTAATCTTCAATCTCAAAACCCTAATCTAAATCATGGATCCAATCACTCACAATTCGACATCAACTCATCACATCCCCTTCAATCTCTTCGTATCTCCGATCCTGTTGATACGCCGGCTAATCTCAGAGGTTATTGTTCATTTTCCACCGTTTTGATTCTAGTTTTCCGTTTGTATCTTTTGGAACCCTAGAGCTTAAATTGACCCGTTTTGTAAAGATTTGTCATCTGGTTGAATGAATTATTATAATGTGTTTGGGTGTTTTGGTCTTATCATTTTTAGTGCAAAATTTGGATTATGCTAACATGATTTTTGTTATAATTCTTTGCAGCTTCAGTGCCTCCAACACTGGAACCTTCTGGTGGATCTTCCAAAGAGGTAAGCTTTCATGAACGCCTGTAACGGTAAAAAGAAATACAGTTGAGTTTTTTATGCAAATTTGTTTTCAAGTTAATAAAACCAAGACGTCTTGTTTTTTTTTTACCAAGTTTCCAAGAGTTTGGGTTAAGTCGCTTAAACCTTTTTTTTTCTTTAAATTACTTGACTTTCATCATGGTGGTCCATTGTTGTGAATTTTTTCTATAAATGTTAAAATTTTGAAATCAGGTGAATTGAATTGAACATATATGAATCTAGTTACTATTCAGTTATTATTGTTTTCAAAATTGGCTGAAGTAGGAGGTAATTCTGAAGGAATAAAATGTACCAAATCATAATCAAGTTTCATAATTGTCTAATTAAACTCTAACTTGTAGAAAATAAATACTTAATAGTTAGTATTTAGTAACCAAGATTCATAAATGTTTCACACAGGTCACTTAAGTTTTTAGATAAAAATAAAATAACATTTACCAAAAAAGATTTATAAGGTCACATAGCATCACGTAAGTTGAGTGACTTTTGACTAAATTAAAAAAAAAACTTTATTAATTATTATTGGGTTATGTTTCATTGTGAAGACAACTTCCAAGTTATGAATCAATGTAATCACAGTGTATGATGTACCATACAACTCATTTGGATGAAATAAAAAGAAACATATCTGTTTTTCAACTGATTATTAACCTGTAATAGTTATTATTGCATCATTAATTCATTATAGGTGAAACAAGACCATAAATTAAATGGAAAAAAGATTCCTGCTAACAAAAAATCTGGTGAATTTTTTCAACACAATGTTGAATCTCCCCCTCAAAGAGGCTCATCTGGCAGCCATCAGAGATCGCGCGCTAATCAAGGGAATATTTCAACATCAGCAGGAAGAAAATCACAGGGAGTTAATGGTAATTACTTGCTAAATTTTCACTATGATCCCATTTCACGCCCGCAACAAAGGGGTAAACTTCCAAGAAAATTACCAAAGCGAAAACCGTACAATAAAGATTTGTTTCTTCAAGCGAATTATAAGTTTGTGTTGTTGGATTCTGGCAATCGCGCTCCTGAATCAATGGATCCAGATAAGATGTTACAATGGGAAGATATTGTATGTTTGAAGTATTTCACGCCTCATGTTACAAACTGTCCTATATGTTTGGAGGAACTTATGTGTCCACAGATGACATCATGCGGTCATATTTTCTGTTTTCCATGTATTTTGAGATACTTATTGATTGGCGAAGATGATCATAAACGTGAATGTTGGAAAAAATGTCCTTTATGTTTCATGATGATATCATCAAAGGATTTGTATACTATTTACATTGAAAATGTTAAGCAGCATTGTGTTGGTGATGTCATCGAATTTATGCTTCTAACGCGCGATAAAGATTCGTTGACTTTGACCACGAAACAGAATGAAGCTTGTGACGCGTTTTCAAAGTTCACTTTTACTGCGGATCCTGAGCTGGCGGTTAGGAATGCCACGTCAGATCTGGATAGTTGGCTTGCGAGAGCAGAATCAGGTCTTGTTGATGACCTGGAAAGACTTCCGTATGTTTGTGCTGCAATGGAACAATTAGAAGAAAGAAAGACGTATTGGAAGGAAAATAGGAATGTTGACCGGGTCAACCATGGTAAAAGTGATATTTTTCATGTGGGGTCTCCGCAAAACGTGAATTTTGGTATCGATGTTGATGGTATCGATGATGAATCACTTCTTGTTGGTGGTTTGAAATCGGTTAATGGTAATGAACATTTGTTTAATTACACTGCTGATGTGGATGAACCGAATGATAGTCAAGGTGAAACTATGTCATCTTCATCTGATGATAATAAGGGTTTGCAGTTACAGTTGTCTTCTGATGGTTTTACTGATAAGAAGATTAAAGGATCATATGAGTTTTACCAGGTAATTTGGTTTAAAATTACCCTTTTTACCAATGCATTTTTAGATAGATTAAATAATATTATTAGGTGATTTGAAGTAGTAACATAATTTCTTACTTTATTTCAGGCTGTTGATGGTCAATATCTCATACTTCATCCATTAAACATGAAGTGTCTTCTGCACCATTATGGAAGCTATGATATGCTTCCTCAAAGGTCTGGAATTATTTAAATTTTTAATTAAAAAATTTCTGTTTTTTTATTAATTTTTATTTTTTCTTAACAGAAAGAAACCATATTTTATTCCCATGAAGCTGGTATTTTTAATCTGAATATGATATATACATGATAACTGAATTTGCTATTTGTAATCTGAAATATATAATCATTCAACTTCTGTCAAGTAAATTCTTTTAAAACTTAAATTCACAAACGGCAGGATTAGTGGCAAGATTTTGCAATTGGAGACAATTACACAATCAGAAGCCATAAGAAGGCGATATCGCTACTTGAGTCATTTTTCTTTAACAACCACATTTCAGGTATTATATTGGAAGAATATTAATCTAAAAACTAGGGTTTTGTGAAAAAAAGGGTAATTGAGTCATTTTTTCTCAACAACATTTGATATTTTGCCTTACTAATATTTTTCAGCTTTGCGAAGTCGATCTATCTGAATTATTGCCTCCGATCTCGCTTTCTCCATTTGAGGATGAGTTGAAAAACAGGGAAAAACAGAGGAAGCGTGTTGTCAGAAAGGTGTGCTTGTTCTTCAAACAATTATGTCATTTTGCTCAAATTTGTTTCATTTAAGACACACAGAATATGTAATTTTTTTATATGTTAAATTACCATTTAAAAAAAAAAAAATGTTTCTCATACTTGATGACTTAAAGGAACAAGAGGAGAAAAGGAAGGCAGAAGCAGCAGCAGCAGCTGCTGCTGCACATTATGTGCCAGTAGCATATGACGCGCAATCTTCCTATGATTATTCGCCTTCGTTTTCTTTGGATGACTTTGAAGGTAATACAAACAAATGTTACTAAAATAATATAAAATATTTTTATTATCATTTTATCGGAGGTGATTTTTTTAATTGAAGCTTTGGGAAGTTCATCTGCAACATCTTCAAGTCCTCCAACAGTTGTGGATCGACCTCTGTTTTCAAACGTTACTCGCCTTGGTTTTGCTGCTGCACATGATTCTCCTAATTTAACGACAAATGAAACTCATATATCAAGTGGTTCTTCAACAGGTAATCCATATTATTATTTTTTGGTTAAGTTTTTTAGATTATTAAGATTTCGTGTATTACATGTTGGTTTTTTTAGATAACTTGTATATCTAAGGGGAGGGTTTAAATGAGAACTCTTGTTTTTGCGAGATTTTTTTAAAACATTTTTGCACATTTTTCACATGTGTAATCGTTATCAACGTACTCAAGTTAAAGTCGGGTCTGATTAACTGTCCATCGTAGGGACCACCCCCAAACGTTATTTTCACAAAAGATAGTAAAATAACGTTAAAAATAGTGCAATTTTGCTTTTGCTATTCGAAGGCCCACAGGGGCCCATTTTTCACTTGTGTAAAATGAGCTCTCAAATAAAAGTTATTATTCATCCTAATACACAGGTTTATAACCTATTTTATTATAATATAATGCTACTTGATTATGCAGGTGTGCAGACCGGAAGTACAACATCTTTTGCTAATGTCATATCGAGACCAAAACCTGTTGAAGCTAACAAGGCGAGTGAAACGGGGAAGAAAGGAAAGAAGGCTAGTAGAGTTCTGTTATCAACATCGGGTGGTCGTCGCTATTGATTAGTTAATATAATAAGTAATATGGGGGTCAACATCTATCCAAGAAGTAAATAAGACATATTAGCAGAACTTGTATGCAGATTTATGTTTTGGTATTTGTGTTTACGTGCTATATTTTGGTGTCATGTTGCAAAAATTTAGTGTTTGTTGTATCAAGACATACAAAAACAGTAGTTTGCTTGTATCATTTTCATAAAGTCAAACCTTCCCAATTACATTTTTTTGGTTCAACTTGGAAAAAAAGATTTACTAAAGTTTAGTTGAAAAATGATGATGGATGCATTTGAGCTTATGTACCGTTGAAACAAATTGCTATCAAAATCCAAGGTAAATATCTCTACATAAAACTTAGGTTAACCTAACCCATATTGGATCTTGTTTATGCCGGAGCTTTGTGCATCGAGTTTATCTAAACTTGAGAAAATGTCCTATGGCAGTAATCAAGTTTCAAAACTGTTTCAATTAGGTCATTGATACATCTTTTGTTTAAATTAGGTTTAGTTTGTTTCATTTAGGTCATTGATACATCTTTTGCTCAAATCAGGTTACTAAGCCTTCAAATCGGGTCATCATCGGGTTTTGTTTGTTACAAGAAAGATAAGATCTACATGTTAACCATAACATGATGAACCACAACTCTTTGTTTTGTCCCAAGAAGATCTTATTGTACGTGTCATCGTCACGTTAGTAGCACACAAAATGGATTATTTCACGTGAAGAGTATAGTAAGTTAATTTCTAACTGATAGATTGGAATTTGGAAAGGTGGATGATATTGAAAAAAAAAAAACCTATATTAACAATCATCAATGAAAAAGATCAATGAATTATGAAAAAAAAATAAAAAAGGAACAATGGTTTGATCAAAATGTACAAGACATGAATTATTAACACAGGTTGGTACTTGATAGTCATGAAGCATTTTTTTTAAATGTAACACGAAGGTCCTTGAACTTTAATAATTTTACATTTGATCCTTTTTCACCCCCTTTTAATTTGGTTTAATAACAGAAAAACACCTTCAAGTTCTATTCCTCCCATATCTTCATATTCTCGCCAAAGCACCATCGTCAAACCAACCCTAACTTAACCGATTGTCGCTCCGATCCTCACTTTTCGTTCCGTTACCGCCGTTGATCCTGACCTGCACGCCGCCGTTGATGTAACATTCCGACGATCTTCTCCGTGGTCAATAATTATCTCCTCTAGTGTTTTTCTTACATATATCCTCACTCATCTTCCGTAACACGTGATTTGTCCCTGCTCCGGTGAAGAATGGAGACAACACCGGCGCCGGATTTGTCAATCGGAGATGAATCGGATATAGAATACGTGAGCTACGGTGGTGAACATCATTTGCCCCTTATCATGCGTCTTGTTGATGAAGAACTCAGCGAACCCTATTCCATCTTTACGTATCGTTACTTTGTCTATCTATGGCCCAATCTCTCCTTCCTCGTACTTACAATCTATCTCATGATTTCATTGTTTTTGTTAATTGATGTTAAATCAACTGTGTGATTGATCCATCTTGTATGAAATTGCAGGCTTTTCATAAGGGGAAATGCATTGGAACAGTGGTTTCAAAGATGGGTGAACACCGTAACACTTTCAGAGGCTACATTGCGATGCTTGTAGTCCTCAAACCTTACCGTCACAAAGGCATTGGTAATATCTTTATATCCAGTTGATTTTGTTCTTCATTTTGTATGAATTTGTATAGATGTAGAAGAATTCATTTGATAGTATGATACAATTTACTTTGTTGATAACATCTGGAGTTGTATTGCAGCTACAGAACTTGTTACTAGATCCATTAAAGTGATGATGGAATCAGGTTGTGAAGAGGTATGATGTTCTTGTTCTATCTTAACAATAACAAATGGAGAAATATCTGAGATTTAGTTTATTATTGAAATAATCAACAGTCAGTACTAATGATTACATAATATGTTATTACATAATATGGCCAACTATAGTAGTTGTAGAAGAATGGTTATCTTGATCAAAATGTAAACAAAACTAATATTAATTGAAAGTTACAACTTGTTAAGTTATCATTAACTGATAATACATTTTTTTTTTCATTTGAAGGTAACATTGGAAGCAGAAGTTACAAACAAGGGAGCTCTTGCATTATACGGTCGGTTAGGGTTTATAAGAGCAAAAAGGCTGTTTAGATACTACTTAAACGGCGTTGATGCATTTAGATTAAAGTTGCTATTTCCGCTTACTGAATTACCGCCTTCTCACCCACAAGCACGCTCCAACTCCCACTCGGTAATGTCATCTGTTCTTGAGAATTATGAAGCAAATGAAATAAAGAAAGATCGGTCTCTGAGTGAAGTTTAAAGTAGGATCTTTATTTATATATTTTTTTTAAACAAATTTTCTAGAATTTTTCTAGGACACTCATTTATATATATATTGCATCTTTTATTGGTGTAGTTGTAGTTATTAATGTTTGGTTATCGTTACCTGATGACAACTATGACATGTTAATTTTAAGTTTTTGTTAATAATGTTGCCAGTTTTGTTAACAAGGATTTGACTGTAAGTTAACAGTTTTATAAAAAAGTCAAACTGTTATTTTTCTAATGGATTTTTCCTATAATGCACAACATTGGGAATGAAAGAGGAATGATTCCATTCTTATAACTGATGTTTTGGCTTTTTTAATTTTCATAACTGGTCGAGTTACAAATGGTTCATTTTTTCTATTATGAAGAACAATTCGGTAGGAGGTTTGAATATAAGGTTAAAAAGTTACTTTTACTAATTTTTTTGGCGTTTTTGTTTCATGACCAGTCTGGTCCCAAGTTTCCTTAAGAGAAGAAAAGAATGTAAGTGGAAGGAAAGAAAAATTTATTTGTGTTTCGGAGTATTTTTGTTGGTAGCTTTATATAAATATAATTAACTTTCAACTTTGTTACAATTAAATCACTCTTAGGGGCTGTTTGATTTGGCTGACCCAATATGAGCTGACTGAGTCAGAAGCTGACCCAGTTAGAAGTTCTGACTGAGTCTGCATCTGACTTAAACTTGGCTGCTTGATTCTGTATCTGACTAACTCTGCTGAATGATAAAAATAACCATAAATTGTGATGTGTATTCAACAAAAATAGCCAAATTTTCAAAAAGACTTCTAGAATCATACAACCAAACACTTCATAACACATATGACCAAATGAATTAGAATCATACAACAAGAACTCTTAAAGAACACTTTTAAAGAAAACTTCATAAACTAGAATCATACACTTCTTGAATCATACAATAACACTACTTCATAAACCATACAATTTCACTTTTAAGAAACCATATAACAAACAATACAATCGGTTATAAGAAACCATACAACAAACCATACAATTTCACTTTTAAGAAACCATATAACAAACAATACAATCGGTTTTAAGAAACCATACAATCTCGACAACAAACCATACAATCTCAACAACAAAACATACAATTTCAACAACAAAACATGGTACAAAGATTAGTTTTAAGAAAAAATTTACCCATAGATTGGGGTTGTAAACCCATAGATTTACCCAACTGTAGCAAATCCCTTCTTGGACATTTGAGGTTATTGTACACGGCATCACCGCAGAAACAAAAAAATTAAAAAAACTAATGAAATTTCATACACAAAGAAGCAAAATTACCCAACACCAGTCACAGACGATTCAATATACAACCAACAGATTCATAACTAATCTAAACATTAAATTTATTTTGTCCTCTACGAACACAAGTAGTGACAGTTTCAAATCTAATTTCAGGAGATCAAATTTATTAATTTGTCATTATCAACAATGCAAGTCTGCTATGTGAAACATTTCTTTCAGCATAATTTATGATTAACATAAAGCAAGTCCCTAAATTTACTCATCCATTCTCTCTTGTACACCTGTTGCTTTCTTTCGCATTGTCCAAAATGCTGAAAAATAGTGATTCTGTGAATGCAAGAAAGAAAACAACATGTGTTTTCAAGATATTTCAAGCGGAATTCAAGAAGAAAAACAACCAATCGATAAGAAATCGAGCAGAAAGGGAAAAAAAATCAAACCCGGTGTCGGACTGATCGGGTTCGCTGGAGAAGAGGACTGATCGGGTTCGCCGGTGTGCGTCGATCGTCGGAGAAGAGGACTGATCGGGTTCGCCGAAGAACACCACCACCATCGGCCAGGAACCGGCGATTAGGGCAGAGGAGAGGGGCAAACGTGGTGGAAATTAGGTTTAAATCTAGTGAAGAGGCTGAAGGGGTGGGAGAGGAGGGTGTCGGGGTGTGTTGGTCAGCGAGTCAGCGACCCAAAATTTAGGGTCTGGGTCAGACACTT
>WOUH02000015.1:6069579-6082252 GCA_009936405.2 Stevia rebaudiana
ACCCCACGTCACACACACACTATAAGGTTACTTTTAACACCCTCACAAGTCAAAATCCACAACATCTTCCATTCTTGATAACTCAATATCTTGAGCTTCACCCTCTACTTATATTGTCAGCCTATTAACACAACATTCGCATCATCCTCCAGACAAACACAATCTCTCATCTTCCCACGAGATCTTTTCATAATTTTATGGGATTTTGAATCTTGATTCATTAACCCATCTCATTAAAACCTCAAACCAACCAAATTCAGCAATCAAAGACACTTAATTTGAGCAAATAGCAAACACCCATGAAAGAAAGAGGCAAATCTGTTGAATCAGATACAGAGTACAACAATTTCTGCCCAGATTACAACTTCTACCATTCATCATCATCTGGTGTTCCATGTAGAAAGCATCCATCTTCATCCCCAGTTGGAATCTGTGCATATTGTTTGAAAGATAAACTGATGAAGCTTGTTTGTTCAGATTGTGGGGAACAGAGGTTGTCTTCGTGTTCTTGTTCTGATGTTTCTTCGTACAGAAACTCATCTTGTACTGTTGATGTCGGAAGCGTTGGTCGGATCTCATTTTTGATTGAAAATGATGAACAGAGGACTCTGTTTTCACAGATGAAACAGAGCAAGAAACGGGAAACAGAGGAAGTGATTCTGCTCAAAAGAAGCAATAGCTGTGTTGTTGAAGTGAAGAAAAGTAATGGGTTTTGGAGAATTGGGAAGCTGTTTAAGAAGAGGAGAGAGAAAGAGGGTTTTAGAGAGAGAAACAGAGATGGATTCGATGAACATTGCGTGTCGGAATGTGCAATGGATGTGTCTAGATCGCGGTCTCTTTGTAGTTTCAGAGGTGGTAATTTTGATCATGATGGTGGTAGTGTTAGTGATATGGCGTATTCGAGTGCAAAAATCTCTGATTTTAATGAATCCGAACCGAGAAAGAGTGGATTTAGAGGTGGTTTGATGGATTTTGAATCCGGATTTGCCGCAAAAGAGAGTGAATTTAATCGAATTCATGATGATTCGAGCTTTATTGATTTGAAGCTTGATATATCCGATCGATCGAAAACAGAGCACTCTGTTTTCAAGAACCCGTCGGAAATTGGTGGTTGTGGCGGCGGCGGCGGTGGTTGTGGTGGCGGATCATCATCATCATGTCGAATTACGGTGAATGAGAGAGGGATTAAGAAGGGAAGTAAAGGGCATAGTAAAGTATGGAAGTGGATCTTCAAACAACATTCGGGGAAAAAAGATTTGAATCACATCTTAGAATCTTGAATTAGGATAATCAAAAGTCAACAAAAGTCAAAGATTGAGATGATTCAAAAGTCAAAAGGTCAGGGTCCAGGTTGTTTAGTGGTTTAGAGTTTAGATGGAGGATGTCAATGGTTGTATTAGTGTTTTCATGTTGATGTAATTCCTTCTTTAACTTATTTACCACTTAAAATGGTATCATAATTAAAACATTTTGTGTGGATTGTGATTTTAAGCTAGATGTATAAAGGTAAAAATTAAAGATTATAATAATCATTTGAAATCACTATTTTGTGAATGCCTTATTGCAAGCTGCGGTGATACACTTTGAACTTTTTAATTGGGGTTATAATTTTGTTTAATGCGTATAACGATTTTATTGGTGATAACTTGGGGGTCAAAGTAGAAAACAAATATTGTTAAATATATCTTTTTAAGCATCACAAACAAATATACTTTTAGCGGTCCGCTATAGTTATGGTTAAATAAAGTTTCGATGGTTCTAAGCGTATAATCATAGTCTAATTGTGAGTCATGAGATTTTTCAAATCGGCTTGTAAGTTTATTTGCAACTGTTAAAAAAAGTAAAGTCATGTTTATATGTTTGAATGATTATTGAGGTTTAATAATGGAGAAGTAAATGTTAAACATTTTTATTTGTTAATTTTGGCATGTTTTAAAGAGATGTTGGTTCCCTTTCTAGAAACACGAACATGCCAGGGATATCATGGTTAAAGCATAAAGTTTTTTTCTTTTTCCTTTATTCCAATATCCAAATCTGGAAAACGTTTGAATAAAAAATATAGTTGGTTGATTATTAAAAATCTAAAGCAAATTGTAAAAAGAGAAAAAATAAATGAATTTGTTGGTTAGTTTTTTTTAAATGTGAGGGGATTTTATTAATAATATATTAAAAGTATGAGCCTATAAGGTAGCAAAAGCTAGAACATGAAAAAGAACACTAAGTTTAAAAGAAAACTAAACATTTAAACACTAAACCTACACTAATGAGACCATCCTAAATCTTAAATTTAATTCTCTTTAAACCGAAAAAAAAAAACCCATGTTTTTTTATTAGTTTAATAGACTTCAAACGAATACATTCTCAAGTGAGAACAAAACCTCGATCCGAGCTTTTCATGTGCACCAATATAACATGATAATGATCAAGTAATATGACATGATAATGATTGAGTGAACAATCTTTTATTTTATCTTGTTAAGTGGTGTTGCTTTGTCTTTAAAACTTATCATAATGGTTTGGGTTCCTATCTTTCAATGTGGAGGTCAGATATTCGAATCTGGGAGTTTGAAGGACATTAGGTGATTGATCGAATCCGGATTTAACTCGGGTTTGATTTTGACAGGGGGGCGAAGGTTTACCCAATCCACAGGATTCCTGCGCATTTGGTGGTCGTGGATTATCACGGAGGTCGAGTAGCCGACCTTACTTACAGTCCGCGATAATAAGGGATAGACGTGAGAAAAGGGTCGTTAAAAAAAGTAGTGTTGATTTATATAACTCCGTAAGATCATAAATTGTAAAAGTATAAATAAGACGTAGATTGCACCAAGATCATACCATTCGACGAGCAATTGAAGCCATAACTTTTTATAACATATTCATTCCACAAATTTCATTCAAAGTTAAACTCGTAAAATATGAACCGACACTACTTTTGTGATAAACAAACATCATACTACTAGACCTTTTTGATCATGGGGTGAAAATGTGATCAACCGTATCTAAGTCTCATTAAATAGCACACAAAGTTAGGAGTCAAACATTTACGTTTCTCTTTTGTAGAAACATCAAGGTAGGTAGATGATCCATGTTAGCTCATGTTAGCCATCCACGATGTTAAAACCTTTAAAGATACCACTTAAATGAGCATTACATTTTTTAAATATGAGAACATTCGTAAAATTGAAATTTTATCAAGCTTTTACCCCAATTTGCATATTAAATATTTCAAATTCCTAAAATGTCCACTTTCTATACTGATGCGCTCATAAATTTGTAGGGGTCCGTTCATAAATTTACAGACGCCACTCTTAAATTTACAGGCGCCCACCATAAATTCACAGGCGGCGTCTGTAAATTCACGAGCAGTGCCCGTAAATATATGGGTATCTACGCCTGTATAGGACGCATGTCAGCTTTCTATTGGGTTTAAATGTGGGTGAACGGGTAATAGCTTACCAAGGCGATGATCAGTAGCTGGTCCGAGAGGATGATCAACCACACTAACGCCTGTAGCCCTGCATAGAGGTGGATTTTAATGGTCAAATGGACAAATTGTGATCGAACCCTAGTAAAATGCCCAATTTGGGTATTTTCCTTTAATTATAGGTTAACTTAAATCCACCCAACTACTTCATTACACTTATGTAGGCTTGAAAATGAACCGTATAGTTCGTGTACTGTTTGAAAAATTATATTTATTAATTTATTAAATGAACGGACACGAACAAAAAAATGATGTTTCAATTTTTGACAATAACATGAACACATCTAGTGTTCGTTTATTTATGTTTGTTTACTGATGTTCTTTCATTTGACTATCTAATTTGTTATTTATTTAAAGTACGTAATATATAAATATCATTAACATACAAATACTTCAATTTGTCAATTATGTTTGTTTATGTACATTTAAATTTGTTTAGTTATGTTTGTTTATTTATGTTCATGAAATATTCGGTTATGTTCGTTTTTGGTTCTCGTTTATTATGTTTGTTTATGTCTCTTATTTGACTATCTAATTTTAATTCTTATTTAAAATAATATGTATATAATTGTCATTAAGATACAAATACTCAATTTGTCAGATATATTCGTTTGTGTTCATTTAAATATGTTCAGTTATGTTCGTTGTTTATGTTCATTTAAATTTTTCCAGTTATATTTGTTTATGTTCATTTGTGTTCATTTATTATTGTTCGATTGTTAACATGCGTTTATGTTAATTTATGCTCGTGAAATGTCGGTTTAACTAATTAAAAAACAAACACGGACATGTCTATTCCCTTAGCAAAATTTTGTGTTCGTGTTCAATTTGATTTAAATGAACGAATAAGAGCACGTCCATGTTCATGTTCGTTTGTTTCGTTTACAAACATAGTAACCTATGTCTATGCTTTCATCCTCTTACATTGATGTTATGTTTTTTAACCATCATAATCTCATCCAATACAACATCTTAAATCCAACTTATGTCTCAAGAGAGGTTTCAATAATTTAACCCAAACTTTTTATTGAATAAATGGCATGCAAGCTTGTAAACGGGTAAGCCTATGGTTGATCCTCTTTCTTCTCTCACTTTCAGCCAACTTTTTCTTACATCGTACGAACACCAACATCCAAATTATAACAATTTAATTTTATAACAAGTAAAATAAGACTTCGGAAATACAAATCCCCTACAATCCATACACATTTCCCCTACCTGCGGAATAAGCTTTAAGAAAAAAAAAAAATTTACTTTGATGGGAAAAGTTAATGTAAATAAATTATAGAATACCGGCTGTTTTTAGAAATAAATTATAGAAATAAAATAAGGTGAATATTTAAGTATGAATCTTGTTTATGCTCCACACAAAGATCAAAAAACATAAATATTAGAATCGGTGGGTGCTTCCATAAAGTGGAAGCGTGTAAGACCAAGCCTGCTTCTGGCTTATTATTACATCACTACTTTTGTCTAATAATTAACTACATCAAAATACTTTATTTTTAACAGATAAATTAGCTTCCATGCTTGATTAGTATTTTAGATTTTATTTGTGAAGATACATTTGCGAAAAGGTTGAATGAATTTGTATGTAAATTACAACTAAATTCTAATGACATTTTTTGCTAATTGATTTAAAACAACTTTTGGAGTAAAGAAAATTTTCTAGTATGCTTCTTTATTTTTAACGTTATCAAAAGTTAAAACGGTACAACTCAATAGACCCAAATATTTTCAATTTGTTAGCCAACTGTGGTAACCAACAAGTGTCATTGTAGTGAGGTTGTTTATTGCAATAACTTCCAGGCGGAGCTATGATTATTCTCCGTGAGGTCTGTTTTTAGAATGTCACATAACAACTTAAATTTGTGGTCGATCAGTTCATATAACTTATTTATACAACCTGTAAAATAATTGTTACATTGAGGTTTTAAGGGTGATTGTTATAATGATGGGGCTTGTACAATAGCGTGTGGGCATATACGAATATGGTAGTTACCCGTAGGGGTGTGCAAAGTCGGTTAACCGATATTTCGGTTAATTGAAAGGCGTTAACCATAACTGTAACCACTTAGTCGGTTAACCATGTCTCGGTTAACCAACGGTTATGGGTCGGTTTTGGTTAATTTCGGTTAATTTATCTTTTTTAAGCAAACAAACACATAGTTAGAAATAATAATGATTTTGAAGAGTTTTTATACTAGTGCTTTTTAATTTTATGATTTCTAAATTAAGTTTTCAGTCGAAGCAAAACGTGACATTTCTTTCATCTTGTACTGATCTTCATAGTCAATTTGTTCGAGATTTGTTAAAAGAAAACAACTCATTTTGCTTTAATGTTTGACCTCTCTTTAATTTATCTAGAGACTTTTTAGCTAGTGTTGAATCATAATTATTGTAAACGCATGTCATGAGATCTTCTAAGTGGCACTATACCAATGAACTAAGCTAAATTAACGTTAAAAAAACAAATTAAACATAGTATTCATAATGTATCGGTTCGGTTTGGTTAATTTCGGTTATGGGACACTCTTAACCATAACCATAACCGATTTATCGGTTAATCAAAGTACGTTAACCATAACCGTCGGTTGATTCGGTTATCGGAATCGGTTTGGTTGCGGTTCGGTTATCGGTTAATTTCAGTTAACGGTTAAGTCTTGCTCACCCCTATTACCCGTTGTTGATCGATCTATCGTAGAAAGCATACCAGTGTATGAGGTGGACTGTACGATCAGGAGTTGCATGCTAGATGTGTAGATATACCACTAATATGATTGTTTTTTGTTATTAGGCAACAACTTTTTCGTTAAACATCTAGCAAGATGCTAGCTAGCAAATTACAAGGGCAATATTAGAAATTAAAATTACACTAAATTGACCGCTCTAATCTATCATTTTATTTTTGCTATATTTAACCCATAAGAAGGACACCAATTTTATTTCACCCAAAACATCCCTAGAAGCTAGTTAAGTTCTGAGCATTGAAGAATTGAGCATTTCTCGCCTTCCAGATACACCAAACTGAAGCAAAGAACATTATTGTCAAGACAAGCTTCTCGAGACCTTTTGGCTCGACCACTAATCAATCTCTAATAGCATTTCCTTGATCTTGGTTCGACTGTTTCTACACATTTGTTTTCACTATGTCTTAGACGTAGTGTCAGTGACAACTCCCTGTTTGTATATCGTCATTGGCCTCATACTGCTTACATGCTCTTATATGTGGATTACATCGTACTCACAACTTCATCCATGTCTCTGCTTAATCAAATCACACATGAACTGTCTACCGAGTTTGCAATGACCAATTTGGGTCTATTGCATTCTTTTCTTGGTATTAAAGTCACTTGAGATTCCAATGGTCTACTGTTATCTCATTTTCAATATGATAAGATATCTTACACCAAGCTACCATTGTTATTGTGACAAGGTCTCTGTTGTATAGTTACCAAGTAATTCAGTTGAGCATCAATGCGTATGACTAAAATTACCAAGGTGTGTAGAAATATCAAGTGGTTAAGGATTTAAGTATGAAAGTGTACAAAATTTGTGTAGGTAGAAGAGTAATTAAGCTTGTTAGGGTGGAGGGAGTGGGCGAGTGGGTAGCCCATCGGGTAAGTTAGTGACGCAGCTACATCTCTGCCAGGCTAACAGGTACCTTTGGAGCGGGTATATTTAACCGAGCCGGGTAGATGATGTTTCCGTTGAAAATTGGACCGTTGGTGGGGATAGATCCGTTGGAAAGTATCGTTGGCAAAAAAAAATTTCAAATTTAACCCTATAAACACTCTCGATTTCTTAAAAAAAAAAAAAAAAAAAAAAAAAAAAACACATACACTCATCATATTTTTTCACAAATATCTCTCATTTTTTTTACTCTACGGATTCCAAAAAGAAAATACCAACTCGAGAGGTGGGTCTACCGGCTAAAAGGTTTCCAGACCTAGAGGCAAGTCAAGCCAACAACCGTATATTCCATACCCATATTATGGGAAAATTCCGCTCATGTTTATACAAATTGCACCCGGTCAATTCGCGTATCCCCTTCAAGATCAAACAACTTTTGATCCTTTTCCAACACGACACCCTAACCCACCATACTGCAACCCCACTCGTATACATGCTCGTAACGTAGAATGTCCACTACCAATTTTTTATGACAAACAAGAATATGATGGCCATGACAACGGAAACCTAGATAAATATAAAAGAAAATATATTGATCAACAAGCCGGCAACTATTTTCTGGTCTTTAAGCAAATGGGACCAGTCGACATTGAGGAGGAACCGGTTGACGTTGAGGAGGATCCGGTCGATGATGACGAAGATGATGTACAAGTTGAAGTTGACGAGCAAACAGTTAGAGAAGGAAAATTTATCAACCGAGGAGGGCTTGAGTCCATATTTTCAAAGACAAAAAAGTCAAAAATCAACAAAGGAGGGAAATTTGTTGGCATCGAATTCTTGACTACTACAACGAGCAACTTGGAGAAGCAGCTGAAGCACACACTAACTCAACACAAAATGGTATACTTTGAACCAACAACTCATCTGATTCAATGGTTGTCACATCCAAGCGGTATATATAATCTTCATTAACTTTTATTATTTTAATTTATACCATAATCATGTTGAACTTTGTTTAACTATTTTTGTATACATATAAATTATTTTTGGGAACGTTTACGTGATAGCGGATCCGATAACTTGGATGTCAGGAAGAAGGCGCAAAGAGAATACTCAAGGAAGTATAATGGTGAATTTAAACACCTTAGTTGTTGGGATATTGTACGCGTCCATGATAAGTGGCTCAAATGTCCGATTATGGGTGAAGAGTTTTCTTCTCAATCGGATCATAAAAGAAAGTCATCGAGTTTCGAGAAACTACACAACCCCTTCTAATGACGATTCTTTCACTACTTGGGCACCTGACTTTCACGAAGATGCGACCCTGGCAAGAGCAACACGTAAAGCAAAGAAATCGGCTGAGTCGTCTTCAAGTATTGGTAGTTTGGCCGAGAAAGTTGAAAATTTTGCAAGTGTGAGGAAACGATGTTAAAAGATTTCATTGAAACAATGAAGAAAAAAGACGATGATATCGCGACTTTGGTGGAAGAGCAACGAGCGGCTATCCGTAAGGATCGCATGGACCACGATTTGAAGATGTATACGGACCTACATGATCATCTAACGGAACGATGTTGGAATTAATACTTAAAAAGAAACATGAAATCGCGGCTCGTCATGGTTGGCAATGTGATTTTTAGGACTTTTTTAGATGTTTTTTTTTCTTTTTTTAATTTATAACGCTGCCAAATTTTTATTGCAACGTTTTTTAATGAATTATTAACTTTTGTGTATTACAATTTAGTATTTTTATTTTTAATTACCTGTATTTATTTTTATAACATGGAAAAAATAAGGGGTAGTTGTAAGTAACATTGTCACTTATAGATGGTGTTTAAGAGGATAATTGAAATATTTAATGTGAGATGGAATAATAAGATAATTTAAAATGATATTTTAAGTATCGTTTATATATTTAAAGTGTGTTTTTTTTTCAACGGATTCGAGGTGATTAACCATTTAACCTCATTACGATATTCGGAAGAAACGAAATTACGAAACTAAAAATATTATACAATTGAAAACAAACAATATCACATGCAGTATGCTTCCACGAAATTACATATGCAAGTATAAACACATGCAAGGAAGCTTCGCATTAATATAAAACGCATTTAAAAGCTGACCCGGACCTACACCAGATAATCATTGATGCACACACAAGAAAAAGTCAAACACTTGGACTTAGTCAACATGACGAATTAATAAAAGTCAGATTACTTGTTTAACTTCTCCACGTTATTCACTTAAATCCCACATCTTTCGTGTATATATATAACCATATATACCAGAAAGAAAGAAAAAAACTAATTACAAAATCATAAACTGATCAAACCAAACCTTTCTCGCGTAAGTTGTGTTTTATATATGTACCATGTACGTGACACGATCTCTTTCTCACTATAAGAGCAACCCTGAAGCTCTTTATCTTCCTCCTGTGGGTCCAAACTCCGGTTACCTGGTAATCCAAGATGAAGAGTCCGAAACATACTCGTGTTTCGGTTTGTGCAAGAATCGGTATCTTCCGGGGTTACCGTTTCCACAAAATAAAATACTGACCACACGCTACTCGTCAGGTTCCGGTGAAAATCAACATGTTTCTTACGATGAAGTTGTCTTAATTCCTGTTCTTAACCAACCGTTGTCTTCGAATCAATACTATGTGATAAAACCGCATGGATCACATAAAGGGTATGTACATATATGCACCTTACATTATAGTTATATATATTTTTTTCAACAATTACTATATTTTCTAGATCTATTAATAACTTACACCCAAAAAAATTTGAACCCCTAATTATCTTGTGGTTCTTAGAGTACATAAGTTCACCACTAGACTAGGACGTCCTTGGTGCACATGATAGTTATATATATATTTTTTGTCTAGTAACCTTTTAATTTTAATAAGTAGTTTTCACTAGTATTCAGATAAGCAAAACTTAGGATGTCCTTGGTGCACATGATAGTTATGTATTTTAACTTTTGTCTAGTAATCTTTTAATTTTAATAAGACAAATTGGATTTTCATAATCTTAAATTTAACCTATTGACGTGTAATAATCTCATAAATTTTTACTATAAGTCACAAGTTTTATATCAGTTGCTTGTGACAATCCCTGGTTAACAAAACTTAACACTGTTTACTTTTTGTTAACGTGGTATGATGCAACGCTAGCAAATACTTGTCACTTCAGAATATCTTGTCATGGCAGTTTGTCACATCAACAAAATGCTAACAGTGTTGGGTTTTGTTAGTTGGGTACACTCACAAGTAAATATAATAAAAGTTGAGGGCGATGGTAAAAATTTACGAAGTTGAGATTATTATGGACAATAGGTCGAAGTCGGGTAAAATCGAATTTGTCTTTTAATATATAATTACTCTTGACTAATATTTATATATGCATAACTAAACAGGGAAGCCTTTACATGTTCAAAGGACGAAGACATGCGGCAATGTTGCTTTTGTAGTTGTGTCCGTGATGTCAAACCAAGGCCATTTGACCGAAACAACATATACCAACAATTTGAGATTGTTTCTTACATAACGGCTTGTAAAAGTAGTGGTAGTTTTTATGCGAAATCTCTTGCAGAAGATGGTCACCCTCCATATTTCTTAAGAAGAAAAGGTTGGGAAATCTATACAAAAACACCCAAAAACTACGAGTTACGTGAAGCAAAAGGAATCAATGATGCGCTTCGTTCACGTCTTCCTGATTTGAACTTCCCCCCATCAACCAAGAGTTCAAATCATGTGGTTGTTGGCAAGTGGTATTGCCCGTTTGTGTTTGTCAAAGAAGGAACATTGAGAGATCAAGTGAAAAAGTCCGTGTTTTATGAAATGACATTGGAGCAAAAGTGGGAGCGAGTTTTTGAAAAGGAAAACGAGCATGGAAATGAAGGAAACATCGTGTCTGTGAATGCTGCGTTTCGTTGTGAAGCAGTTTTCGTTGGTGACCATATGATTGAGGCGATATGGGATGAGAGAAATGTTGTAGATGGGGCCATACGGTTTACAAGCTTTGGGGGTGATAATGAAAGAGAAGAAAGTGTAGGGTTGAACTTGGAAATTATAGAAAGAATGAAATGGGAAGAAGAAAGAGTTGGATGGGTTGGTGGTGGGGAGAAAAGGATAAATAGGGTGAAGAGGGAAGAGAAGTTTGAAGGGGTTGGAGGGTGGAAGAGATTTGGTTGTTATGTTTTAGTTGAAAGGTTTGTTCTCAAAAGATTGGATGGAAGCTTGGTGTTGACATATGATTTTGGTCATAGTCATCAAATTAAGTCCCTGTTCGAGTAGGATATTAGTGATTGGTAGATGTTGATGATGAATGATTTATTTTGCTCACTAGTTGATGAAGATCTCAATACTACAAGGGTGTAAGTTTGATGGTGTGGATTTTTTGAATAGCGTGTATTTAATAAATAATATTTAGTGGAACTACTATGTATATTTTTGTTTTTGTACAAGTATTGTAACCAAGTTTGATAACCATATGTCCATATGTTCATCATTTTCTTGAAAATGTATTCCTGTAATTTCAAATCACCAATTCATATTGTGACGTCGTTTGTTGTAATGATCCAGAATTGAGGTTCTACGATTCAGTATTCTTAGACTCAAGAAATTGAATAAGCAAATCAGAGGTTAGCAAACTTTCAGATTTGTCACTGAAATAATATATGCCATGTTTGCGGTGCGCGCATATAGCATATATAGTATATATGTGTGGGCCTTCGAGGCGTATTTAATTTTTAACCTAAAGATTTGCAATACTTGACTATTTCAATCTATCGTCAACAGAAACTGTCTCTAACGTTTTAAGTCTTAATAATTTTTGTCCTAAAAGTTTAGTGTCTTGAAACTTTTTATCCCTAACGTTTCAAGTCATTACAGTTTTTGTTCCTAACATTTAAAGTTTTAAAAGTTCTTTATTAAGGGTTTAATGATGAAAATTGTTAAGACTTGAAACGTTAGGAACGAAAACTGTTAAAGATGAACAGAAACTGTTAAACTTTCTAAATCTCAGAGACAAAAACTGTAGCTTGCTCTATATAAATTTAAATTTGAGTTTTCTTTAATTTTTATAATTACATCTAATATTTAAAAAATTTATAATGATTATTTTAAAAAAAACCCATATCATAATTTATATTCTTAGAAGTGTCAACATAGTAAATTAATATGTATATTTAATGATTTAATAACATAAGTTTTAAGTATTTATTATATAATCTCATACAATACACTAGTTATAAGCTAGTTTAATTAATATAAAAACATAAAATGCATCTAAAACCTGATCTGGATCAACACCACATAATCTTTGATGCACACAAAACAAAAGGTCAAACACTTGGACTTAGTTAACATGACGAATTTTTTGTATATATAAATAACCACTTGAATCT
This sequence comes from Stevia rebaudiana, assembly GCA_009936405.2. Lineage (NCBI taxonomy): Eukaryota > Viridiplantae > Streptophyta > Magnoliopsida > Asterales > Asteraceae > Stevia > Stevia rebaudiana. The sequence continues at coordinate 6,082,112 of WOUH02000015.1, forward strand.
CAAATCTTTTGTATATAAATAACCGTATACCAGCAAAAACTAATTACAAAATTGTAATATCCGTAAATTTCAGGTCAGAACTCCGACTCAATTATACGTACTTTTATACGTATTATCATCGCATACTTAAACTTTATACTA
>WOUH02000015.1:6113313-6124705 GCA_009936405.2 Stevia rebaudiana
TTACAATGGTATTGTGGTCTTATTGATTAAAACACTGTAACGGTTTTAATGATATCAAAACCTGTGAACTCACCAGCGTAAGCTGATCGTTTTCAAAACTATATGTAATCTCAGGTATCTAAGACAGGAAATGGGAACAATGCAAGGGGGACTGTTGATATGTTTATTTCATGTATTTTGATTATTGTATAATGTATTTTGACTTCCGCATGTATTGTACTCTGATATTTATGGTGAAATGGAATAGTGTTATTTTGATGTAATATGTGTTGAATATTAAACCGGTTGACTCGATCCTGCTATTCCGAGCAGTTGACGTGGCGACCCGCTCACGGGCCGGTCGGAGACCGGGGGCCGGGGAGCGGGGTGTCACATATATTTTTCCCCACTTACTACCATCCTTAAATAGATAATGTTTAGAACCAATTATATATAATAAAGTGGTTAGAAGAAGGTGTGGATTTGGTGTTCTTTATGAGGTCTCATTTTCATGGAGGTTAAGTAATCGATATTTGCAACATCTCATGACAACTGGTGGCTAAATACATGGGTGAACAAAAACATTTTCTATCTTTCTAACTCACAAGCATTAAACCCAACAGCAAATTTTATGAAAACTTTCTCACAAAAAATGAGTAATCTACTGTGAATCTCTTGCGCTTCTTTTAATAGGCAAATAAAAGACTGATTTAGTGAAATTTGTTTCAAACCATGGTTATTGAACTATATTAAACTTATACAAATAGTAGCTTTGTTGTTTTTTTTAAACCAACTTCGTTATAAAACATCTAACCCAAAAGCCAAGCTAGGAAGAACAAACAAGAGATAAAAATAAATAAAAATTACATAAATATAAATTTATATTAATCTACCCATACAAATATTAACTTTGTGATTTTTATTATAAAGAATAGGAAAATTGGATTTTAATAATTCGTACTTTGATAGGTTAGTCACTGCCAGTTTCACCTTCAAACTTGTCCCTCAACAGTCCATACTTTCGACTTATTTTCCTATACCAACCCCCTTCAAATATACACTAAATAATAAGATGAGACTGTCAGCTATTAACCCATGAATTATTAAAATTCAATATTCCTAAATAATAAGATTCGTTCCGAATTCAATCGAGATAAAAATAAGTTGAATATAATTAAATATTAATAAAAAGGCTATACCCTTTATGAATGAGATGATAACACTTTGAATGGAGAGAAGCTATTACCTGCTACTTACCAAGCCTACCATATCAAGTTACAGGTGTAGGTACACCTTCAACAATACCCTCACGCGCCAGTCCTGGTGCCAACTGTCACCCACGCTTTACTCGATACAAACGTCGCATACTAACTTTTTTAATAAAGGATATTATCATATATACTGTTCCTAACCTACTTAATAACAAATATCCCCAACTCAAAAACAAAATTACATATTTCCCTGATTATCATAATCTACCTAAAATACCCTCCTCCATCCAACATCAAACACATCTAAACTAAGAAGCGTATATCGTCAGACTTTGGGTTTCACCATCAAACACCGAACATCGGCTTCTGAATCGATTAAAGGCTGATGGATTAGGGTTTCGGTGGACGATCGATTAGGGTTCTTTCAATAGTGGGCGATCGATTAGGCTACTGCAAATCGATTTTTACAAGTTCCTTCCTGGTTAGTAGATTTTTACATTGTAGGTGCAAATCTTTTCATAATCGTTTCTAAGGTTTCTGTTAACTTGTTTACATTACAGGTTGAACTCGTTTTTGTTATAGAATATGGTCGATTTTTAGTAGCAAACACACAGATTTTTTACTAGTTTTGTATTAGAGAACAGGGGTTCTAGTTTTACATTACATATGCTACTCGATCGCTCATTCTTTGAATATTACATCAGGGGGTTGTTAACATTCTTCGAATTGTACTGGTAGATATATCATCTCAATTTCTTGATTTTTTTTTTCTTTTCAAGAATTTTATGTTACTAATATTATTGATTCACATTTGTAGGTTGCTCGTGATGCAGACCTAGAACATATATGCAAAGATATATATTTTGATCATTTTGACCATGACAAAGTTCATAGCTTTCGTATACAGAAATAAACCCCATTTAACCAATTCAAGGTATTTTTTAATTTCTAGTCTTTTATTTGTAGATATCATATGCTACTACTCTTTATCGGTGATTAATAGTTCAAGTTAACAAGCTGAATTCATAATATTCTTTTAATTGTAGGTTGGGCAATCGAGGGAAGTTTCCAACAAGAATAACAATGCTGAACTTAAACTGATTTGCAGCCACTGTTAGTGATCATATTGTGTGGTTCGGATGTTACTTTGTGGCTGCCATTTAATGGCATTTTATGTGCAAATGGCTGTTGTTATGGTGTTGCTGTTTGAAGTCATAGTTGCAGCTGGTTATATATGATGAAATCACTGTTGCAAGTCTTGGTCATTAAAGGCGGTTTGAAACTATGTGATACTACTGTTTTTGATGTGTCAAGGCTACAATATGTGGTTAGATTACACAAATGGGTCATATGGGTTGACAATGGTGGTTGTGATGTTCATAATCCGTTAATAGATCTGATATTCCGATGATTGCAAAGGATGAGTGGGTGCATATAGACACCGAGGAGAAGATATACCCACTCGCAATCAAACATCCGCCTGGAAGACCAATGGGACGAGGGCGAGCATGAGGAATAACTAATTCATTTTTATTGTTGTAGTTGTTTAAAACATTGGAAATTATTCTTCTGTATTTGACATTTATGTTGGATATTTGAATATATTAACTTTGATTATCGGTGATTGTTTTTTTAGTACCTTTTTATTATGAAATTGAATGATTATTATGAAATTGAATGATGGTATTGTAGTTGTTTAGAACTTTTATTTGTATTTGGGGAAATATGTAATTGATGTTTTACCAAGGAGAAATATGTAAATAAATTACCTACCAAACAAAAGGGTAAAATAGTCTTTTAATAATTTAGTTTTAATGAAACGGGTAAATATGTAATTGATGTGGTTTAGTAAGGGGATATATGTAATTGATATTTAAAATTGGGGAAATATGTAATTAAGAAGCTTAAGAAGGGGATATATGTAAATGCCTCTTCAATAAAAATCTAAATTAGGAGGGGTAGTCACCATTGAGTTTCTTTCGGGTTTCATCGATTTCGCGGTGACACCACGCGTAGGAGCAGTAATCACCATTGGGTTCTACTATCAGATTCATATACCCTTGAGTGGAAGTGTGTTTGTATGTGTGAGGGAAGTGTATGCGGGTTAGGCTGTGTTCCGAGTTTACTTAAGAAGAGAAGAGAAATGAAATGAAAAGAAAAGAAAGGAAAAGAACGGAAAGCTTTCCTTCAAATTCCTTCCAAATCGGAGGGAAAAGAAACTTAAAGAATTTGCCTAACTTTCCTTCCATTTCCTTTCCTTTCCCTCCTTAAGTGAAAATCGGGAACACGACATATTTTATTTTCCTTTCTTTTACTTCGTTAAATGAAACTCAGGAACACAAACGATTTTTCATTTCCTTTCGTTTTCTTTCCTTTCTCTCCTTAAGTTAACTAGGGAACATAGTGTAAGGGTTGCAACAGTGGCTTAGCGGTATTCAAATTTTTTGATTTATAACTATGGCTTAGGGGTATTCAAAAACATATTTATCCCGTACATGGTCAAAAACCGAGGCGTGAAGAGATAAAACGTTCCGTTTTTCGTACGCGATGCGACCATATATAATAGCACTTAAAAATTATATATATCACATATAATAGAAGGAAAACGTTAAGATATATACCACATAAATAACTAAAAGAAAAATCCCCAACTGCTTTTAAATATATAAATACAAAAAAGAAAACTTTAATTGCCGACAAAATAGTTTTACACACAATCAAAATAAACATACTTTTAAATGTACAATAAATCAAGCCATCAATCATTATAAATAAATCATAAATTTTATATTGTGCGTTATTTCTGTTCAACTACATTTATTTTATTTTTTTAACCGTGAAGCTTTTGTAATATAAAGAGAAAAACCATAACTTTAAAGCGCAATATAATGTTGAAAATATGTGTGAATAAAATGTCTTATATGTGGGTTTTACTTTGTCCCACATTGGTGGGGTGAACACAAAATAGTTGGTTTATAAGAATAAGATGAACACAAAATTGTTGGTTTATAAGGATAAACTTCATAATGTGTTTCAAGGTCTTGTGATGGGTTTTACCAAAAATGGGTTTCAGATCCAAATTTGTTTAAAACAATACGTCGCTCGCACGACCTGCGGACACGAATGCACATCCAAAAACCCGGGTTTGAGAGAGTCAGTTTTTGACATTTTTTTTAGTGTTTGAAAACAATTGAGGGATATCTAGCTATTTAAAACGACAAACTGTTATTATTTTTTTAATGTCACGTGTTCGGCTGAGGGGTATTCCCTAACCATAACATACATCCGCCCCGGGTTGAAAGTGTATCATTCTATATGTTGAGGGTTAATTTGCGGGGATTGAAAAGATTAAAGTGATATGACATAGGATTGGAGGGTTGTTTACTAATTTTATTTTCAATTTTAAGATTTAGTTATGAGTTAGTAAACTTTCTTTTTATTGTTACCTATTTTTCTCAAGTTAATTTGAAAAACAGGTGATCACGAAATAAAATCCAGATTCATATATATGTTTGTTTTATGTGGGGGTGGTTCATGAGAGACTACTTTTTATGCGATAAACAAAAAAATCATATTTAAGTAATTTTAAATATTTCTCATTTCTTCATACGTTATTATTATTTTTAAACGGTTTGCATCATTATATCACAAATTTTACCATCTTTCAAACGAGTAAATGAAGTTATGTCAAAAAAATAAAAAAAAATGTGTGTTGTAAGTTGCAGTATACTACATATATGTAATATACTTGTAGTAGAGTTGCATTATGTTAGGAACCAACATTATGTTAAGAACTGTAAGAACCGTATAAATTATTTGTACATAGTGTATTAATGATTATTAGGAGAGAGAAGAAAACTGAGGCCGACGGTTAATTAATTGCTTTATGTTTTAAAACAGGTAGATATAAATGGTTCTTTTTAACAAAAATCGGTTATTAATGGAAATCTCCCTTACTACATATATGTAGTATACTTGTAGTTTTTTAACGGCTACTTGTAATATACGTAGATACATTATAAAAACACTTATATAGAATGCGTAAAGCAACTCAAAGTACTAAAATATATAAAGTATCATCATACGGCATACATGCAGTATGACACACTACAATAATATTACATATATACAGTATACATAAAAATATTAAAAAAATCCGAATAAATCTTTTATAAAAACGCAAATATAAACTTAAAGAAGTATAATTTGTAAATTATCATTATACTGCATATGCAGTATTAAAATTTTATTAATATATCATCATACTTTATATATATAGTATTAAAATTTTATGACGAATTTTTTACTTTTTAACATGTCTTCAATATACTCGTTTGAAAAAAGAATAAAATCGTGATTCATTTGTTCAATTCGTTTTTAAAAATAATAACGTATGAAAAAATTATAATTATTTAAAGTTCATTGAGGTGTTATTTTTTCTTCTCGTACAAGGGAGTGTTTTTTTCATGAACCCTCTATTTGTTGGACTAAACTTGTAATAAGTAATAAGTTATGGGTTATTTTAATGACTTTATTAGTTTGAGTTAGATTAAAATTAGATTAGGGTTATTTACTTGGTGATCAAGTCTGGTGTTTATTATTAGGGGTAACTTTGTAGAAATGTAATCAACTTTTTATTTTGTCTCAATTAAGTCACTTGTATTTTTTTTTTTTCCAAATAAATCACTCATACTTTTTTTCGTTCCATTCAGGTTCACTCTACTTTAAATAAGTGTTCCAATCCTACACATTTTACCTACAACATTATGTTATCATGTCATTTGAAATTTTTTTTTTTTTGCGTATTCTAAAAATTACGATGGCTGATTATGTGAATTAAAAATAAAAAATAATAATAATTTTGTAGGTAAAAGGTATAAGATTAGAAAACCGTCATAAAGTTGAGTGACCTAATTGAAACAAAAATAAGTATTAGTGACATAATTGAAACAAAAAAAAAGTACAAGTGACCTAATCGGAACAAAGTTGAAAGTTGGTTACATTTTTATGACATTTTCCCTTATTTTAAATAGAGGGTTGGATCTCTATTATTTGTAATCCTTTCAAGTTAACAAAGTTTGAGTTTTTAACCGTTTTCTCTGCATAGTCAAGTTTGATCTTTGATTTCTGATTAAAAATGGCTTCAATTGGTATCAGAGCGTTTATTCGATCTGAGAGAAGACAAGCAACGGACAGAAGAAGCAAATTAACAATAAGACGGAAAAAAGCAATAGACTGAAGACAATTTTTAGTTTAGAAAGTCACAAGCGTAATAGGTCAGTTCTTTATTTTATTTGAAGTCAGATTTTTATTGATGTTCATTGATCACGAAGCAGGATAAATACTTTTGTGGTTGTGCCGATTAATAAAGGGTGTGTGGTCTTTGGCAATATAATAAAATATAAGGCAAGAAGCATACTTTGTGGTTAAAGTTTTAGTTCGACTGTTTTACAATGACTTTTAAGGGCTATAATTTATTCTTTGAAGTTTATTTCCATTGATTGTGGGATCAATATTAAACTTGTGTGGGATCAATTAAACATGTGTGGGAGATCTAAGATACTTGTGTGGGGTTGAATATACCGGTGTGGGATCAATTTTGGATCTGTGTGAACCAATAAAAAATTTATGGCGGTAAGTGGTATACCACTTAGAGAACAGTCGAGCATCTCTCTTTAACGTTCAAAATTGACAACCAAGAACTACACAACATGGGTAATAATTGTTGAATCAATCTTGCAAGCAAACAGGTTACATGAAGCAATCGACCCGGAAATCGGAGGAGCGATCGGCCAAGAGAAAAGGTTTACAACACGACTTTTGTTCTTCAGTCGTTACCTGAAGATATATTGTTACAAGTAGCCAAGCATACCTAGGTTAGGCTAGAGATGTTTGGGAGTCGATTCGAGTTCGGTTTCTAGGAGCGGATCGGGTACAAAAGGCAAGACTTCAAACCTTTAGAACCGAGTTGGAAAGGTTGCACATGGGAGAAAGTGAGTCAATAAATGGGTTTTCGGGAAAGATATTGGGTATAGTTGCAAAGTTCAAAGAACTCGGTTCAACAATTGAAGACGAAGTTGTGGTGAGAAAGTTGCTTAGTTCAGTCCCTTCAAAGTTCATGCCAATTGTTGTAGTAATAGAACAATTTGCTGATCTTGGTGACATGCTTTTTGAGGAAGCAGTGGGTCACTTAAAGCCTACGAGGAAAGAGTTGAAGTACCTAATGTTAATGATCAAAACCAGTTGTTGTTTATTAAAACTGACAAACCTGAAAAGTGAATCGTGTTGTGAAACTTGTGGACGAGGCTGCTCAAGTCAAAGTAACCGTGGAAGAGGTAGAGGTCGTGGTATAGGATGTTGTCGGTTTTCGACCCAATGAAGACCGATGTGAGAGAGGTGCAACTCGAGATAAAGTTACATTCGATGTTACAATTGTCAAGAATACGAGCACTATGCAATGGAATGTCCTAAGTGAGAGGAAAATAAAGAGGAGGTCAACATAACACGAGAGAGAAGGAAAATATGTCAGTACTTTATTGAAGAATGAGATTACAAGTTTAGGAGGATGATTGTTGGACCAAACTTGTAATAAATAATAAGACTTAGGGGTTATTACAATGTCTTTATTAGTTTTAGTTAGAATTTGAGTTATATTAAAATTAGATTAGGATTATTTATTTGGTGATTAAGCTTGATGTTTATTATAAATAAATGGTTGGATCTTTATTATTTATAAACCTTTCAAGTTAATAAAGTTTGAGTTTTTAATCATTTTCTCTACACAATTGCCTTTCATATTTGACTACCGATTAAAAAGGGCTTCACTCTTGTTTTGTGTTACTTAAAAATTATAATTTATAAAACTTTAATATATAGATAGAAGTCTCATAAAATTAATTGAAAAACAATTGTTTACTTACGGGTGTGAAGATAAATAAATCGGATATCACGCGCGAGGATAGAAAAGTGGGTATAGAGGATGCGTATATGCATTTGGGATGACTGGGGTTCTGCTGGTGTATCGGGAGACTAAAATGCTCAAACTTGGGGGAAAGAGAGAGGGGTCAGGATGCAATAATGACAAAAGAATCACTCTCTCTCATATCAATCTTCTGATTATTTTGGGTGTAATTGGAAAAGGATACCCTGCTGATTCGCTATCTTCTCATGCCAGTAAAAAGATCATCACATTTACACCTTCCCATTTTCCGCCATTGAAGACCAAATGCGAAGCTCAGCTTCAGACTTGTATTGTCATTCTCCATTCTACATTAGGTACACCTTCTTAGTTTAATTTATTTGTTAGTCTATGATTGGTCATGCTGATGCTGGTGGGTCATAATGATAAAAAAAAAAAACAGAGCAGACGAAAATGGAAGAAACGATACGCGTTTTGCGGATCTTGGAGAGCTTCAACACTCACCTGCCTTCCACCATGAGGATGCTGTTGATTTAAGCAGAAGTATGTTAAGTTGTTTCTCTCTCTAGAAATATGCATATATTTGGTGTAGCTAACTTTGAATTGGGTTTGGTAGGTTCGTTATATAATGAATTAAAAGCAGGGAATGCAGCTGTTTTTTCAAATAGCTTCCAGTTTCGTCCCCATCACATGGTAATGGTAACTTAAACATGAATTTTTGTATGATTTTCAAATCTCATGTGGGTTTGTTGGGAACTGAATCTTGTTTGTAGAGCTTTGGGTCGAGTATTGATATGAGTTCAATTGGGAATGGAATGGATGCCGGTGAGTTGATGATTCAGCAGCAGCACCACCACCAGAAGGCGACGATGGGGGGTAGTATGGGGAAAGTGCATTTCGAGAATTGGGGGGAGTCTGCGATTGCAGATAACAGCCAACAAACTGACACTTCCACTGATATTGACACTGATGATAAAAATCAGGTCTTTATTATTAACAATATCCGGGGTCTTTTCTCTTTATTCATGTATCATTAACAATTGTGATGAACATCTTTCTGTAGTTTAACAGTGTTCAGATTGCCACAGAAGGGTCAATGGGAAAGATTGGAGACCAAAAGGTTGGTTTGGGTTTCTAAACAACATTTATTCAATTCAATATATATAAATCATTAAGTTTACTGTTTCATCGTCAACCAGGTACTTCGCAGGCTGGCTCAAAATCGTGAAGCTGCTAGGAAAAGTCGATTAAGGAAGAAAGTATGATATATTATACAACATTTGATATTTATTATCATTATGTGTTTAATTATATGGTTGTTGATGCAGGCGTATGTTCAGCAGCTGGAAAATAGCCGACTCAAGCTTACGCAGCTTGAACAGGAGCTTAAACGATCACGTCAGCAGGTACTCCTATTACTCTTGACAAGAAATGCGTCTCTTAATTTTGAATAATCGATTTTATTCTTATGTAGGGTGCTAGTGGAGTTTCTGGAGATCAGAGTAATTTAGTTGCTGGAAATGGTAATTAACCATTTACTTTCTAGTAGCAAACTTTTAGTACAGAGAAAATGATTATTATTTAGAATGTTTTGGTGTTGATGTAAGAAAAAAGGTAAGGTGGTTAATATAATATCATAATGTAATCTGTGCATTAACTAACAGGAGCCTTGGCATTTGACATGGATTATGCACGATGGTTAGACGGGCATCAAAGGCTAATTAACGATGTACGGTCAGCAGTAAATGCTGATGTTCGGGATAACGAGCTTCGTGTTCTGGTTGAGGCGGTGATGTCACATTATGATGAAATATTCCGTCTTAAAAGCATAGCCGCAAAATGTGACGTCTTTCACATGCTTTCGGGCATGTGGAAGTCACCAGCCGAACGGTGTTTCATGTGGATAGGTGGCTTTCGTTCTTCTGAGCTTCTCAAGGTTTGACCAAGAAAGCGTGCTAATTTGTAATATAATATATAATTGATGTGGGGTGGTGTTAATTTGTAGATACTGGGTAACCATGTGGAGCCTTTGACCGATCAGCAGTTGATGGGGATATGCAATCTGCAACAGTCGTCGCAACAAGCGGAAGATGCGTTGTCTCAAGGGATGGAAGCTTTGCAACAATCTCTTGTTGAGACCCTCTCGGTTGGGTTCACCAGCTCATCCGCTATTAATGTAGCCGATTACATGGGTCAGATGGCTATAGCCATGACCAAGCTAACCACACTTGAAAACTTCCTACACCAGGTCCCCCACCCCCTCCTCAATCTTTATTATTATTCCTCAGTTTAATTTAATATATATATATATATATCAATGAGTTTTTGTTTGTGACAGGCTGATCTGCTGAGGCAGCAAACATTACAACAATTGCATCGGATACTAACAACAAGGCAAGCTGCAAGGGCGCTTCTTGTCATAAGTGATTACATGTCACGTCTTCGTGCGTTGAGTTCATTGTGGTTAGCGCGCCCCAAGGACTGATAATTAAATTTAATTTTGATGGGTTGTTGTATACTGTACGTTGCTAGCTAGTGGAAGATTTACATGGACTTGGATAGGGTCTGTCGTGATGTTGTAAATTACCACAACTTTAGTTATTTCTGGGCTTTGATTGACTAATCTAATCTAGAGCAATATTATTATTGTATGCTTTTCATTATAATATAATATAATTGGAGGATTAAAATAAATATTTCAAAACTTGGGTCACAAATTCACAATTGTGCATGCAGTTTTTGCATAAAGAGCAAAAGTAGAGAAGCAAGTACTAATATTATGATGATGATACAGGATCCTTGTGTACTCTTCTTATGGACCTACTAACCACCCCACAACGAGGGATGAACACACCGGTGCCAGCCCATAACCTCTCCAACCACCCCGGAACCGAAACCTCGCTGCTTTGTGACCAGCTAAAGTAATTCAATCCACCACCATCAATCAATAACCGGTCTATGCAGCTTTGTTGGATCCTTTTTGTTTTTCAGTATCGGTAAGAAGCAATATCTGTCTGGTCAGGTCAGCTCAGCATATAAAGCGTTGTCTTGGCTAAACATTGAATTGGGTGGCGTGAGGATGAAGGGTTAAGTGGGTTTCAATAGAAATAGGAAGTGTGGGTTTGGTTGGGAAGTGGAATAAAGAAATGGATAATGGAAGATTACAACTTCACAACTCATTTCTTTTCTGAGATGAGACAAGAATAATATATATATATATATAGGGAGCGGTTATTCTACATATAGGTATTATCCTACATAACGTAGGATATAATCTGGTCCG
>WOUH02000015.1:6124805-6137669 GCA_009936405.2 Stevia rebaudiana
AAGCAATCAAAACTGGGTAAAATCAATTAAAATTGGTCAAAATTTTCTAAGTATTTAGAAAAATATAACTATTTTTTTATATATTTGGTATATATATATATTAATATCTATATATATTTTAAAAATTACAAATAAAATTCTAATCCGCCTAGTTCCGATTAATCCCAGGCGGTACCTCACCGCCTAAGTAGCGCCTAGCGCCTTCTCCAACCTTGATATATAGTACTCACGGGAAGATGGGTAGGGTGAGTTGTGTATTTTAGATAGTTTGAGGCAAAAATGAACCTATTTAACGGCTATGATTTTAAAAGAATCAATTTAAAAAAAAACGCTATATGAATGCAAACCAATACAACTGGATGTGTTATGCTCATCAACAAAATGAATTCAACCAACCCTCTCAACAACTAAACGCACTTAACGAACGTCCTCAACAACCAAACACGTTCAACCAAATCCCTCAATAACCAAATTTCTACGTACCATATAGATATATAGACCCAATGGTGTTTGATATGTCTCAAATAAACAACTTTGGCCCTGCATTTGTTCCCGGAAAACAAAAAGTGCATGAACTTGTTGACAAACACAACCCACACCAAGTTCAAGGAAAAGGTTGTTCGGCAAGAAGGAAACGACCCAAGTAGAACGAACCACAAGAAAGTGGCACTACAAGAAAATCCACCTTTCCCGAGAACACTTTTCCCGACAGCAAATGTCGTCGGTAGTGTGTCATCTTTCCGGACAACATGTCGTTGAGATAGGGTGATCTCAAATTCCTTGACTGACTCATCACGTGGCTTTCGCTGATTGACAGTTCTAACCTATTATCGTTGAAAATATTTTTTCCGACAACAAGTTGTCGAGAAAGATTCCAATAATACTTTTTCTTTTTCATTTTTGTTAATTACTCGGAATCAAAATAAAAATAAAAAGTTGGCTTTCCCCGACAACATGTTGTCTGGATTGTTGATCAACTTTTCATTTTTGTTGTTTTCTTATAACGAGTATAACAAATTAAAAAACCATTAAAAAATGTGGATATTTTCCGACGACTTGTTAACGGGAATAGTAAGGCGTTTTCCTTTTTTGAAACTTGAAACTAAAAAAAGTTTTAAAAAAATAGGATCATTGGTAAGATATTTTTTATTTTTGTTTTTCTTTTTTGTTTATAAATATATGAATGTATTTTTGTTTTTGTATGTATGAATGTATGTATGCATTTTGTTTTCTTCTTATGTATGTATGTATTTTGTGCGTAAGCATGTGTGTATGTATGTATGTATTGCATGAATATATGTATGTATTAATAGTTATATGTGTGTATGAATGTTTTTGAGTAAGCATGTGTGTATGAATATATGTATGTATGTATGTATGTATGTTATTATGTGTATTTATAGTTGTATGTATGTGTGTATGTTTATGAATGTATGTATGTGTATTAATAGAAATATGTATGTGTGTATGCATGTAAGTACATGTATGAATATATGTATGTGTGTATGTATGTAAGCATGTATGTATGTAAGCATGTGTGATTGCATGTATGTATGTAAGCATGTGTGTAAGTATGTAAGGATGTAAGTATATAAGCATGAATGTATGCATGTAAGGGTGTAACCATGTATGTATATACGTATATATGTATGTATGTAAGCATACATGATTGTATGTATGTATTTAAGCATGTGTGATTGTATGTAAGTGTGTATGTAAGCATGTATGTATGTAAGCATATATGATTGTATGCAAGTATGCATGTAACTGTGTAAGCATGTATGTATGTAAGCATGTATGATTGTATTTATGAATGTAAGCATGTGTGATTGTATGTATGTATGTATGTAAGTGTGTAATTATCACAGCAACAAGTTGTCGGGTTAGCTAAACATTAAAGCATTTAATTAATATTTTCTCTTGATTAAATGATTTATTAAATTTTAAAAAATCAATCCAACAAGTTGTCACGATAGCTCAGGATAATTTTTCGGCCATTTGCTAAGTTCCAATGTCAAATAGAATGAATAAAACCCCCTCATTTTTTGGATTACCCATCCTGACGACTTGTTGTCATGATTCGGTTTTTATTTTTTGACTTTTATTTTACTTAAGTATTAAAACGAATTTGGATTTCTAAAAAGAGCTATCCTGAAAACACTCGTCATAAGGTTAGCTCGTGCAAACTGCAGATCATTTTGCCCCCAAATTATCATTCCACCCTCACGGCAACCGCGAGTCTTAACCACCACCATTGCCAAAGTCGGAGCCGCCAAGGACATCTGATGCCCCCTTCTTCATCATCTCTAACAATCCATCTTCAAATTCACAATGTTAAGGTTCTTTTTTCTTAATCTTAACTTTTTTTCTTGATTTTCCTAAAAATTGTATGTATGTAATGTATGTAGATGATGAATGTATGTAAGGATACAATTTTGTATATATATGTATGTATGTGGATGTATGTGAATGTAAATGTAATAATATGTATGTATGTATGTGAATGTTAACGTAATAAAATGTATGCATGTCTGTGTATGTATTTGTAGGATTTTATGTAAAATTGTTAAATTGTTGATTAAATTTATAGAATTGTGTATATATGTATACATATTAGATGAAGTTTATAAAATTGGGTATATACTTATATAATTATATTGTAGATTGTAGATTAAGTGTCTTATCAATATGTGTATGGTTGTATGTATGTAACTGTGTAATGGATGGAAATGTGTAATGTATGTAAGTAAGTGATGTATGTTTGTAATGTTTGTAGATGATAAATTATTATTTTTAACTACTTAACTAATTAGTTTTGTAATTAACACAATTTTCTATTCTATTATCAAAATCATGTCACCATTTTGACCCAATTTAGGTGATCATCCAATTTATGGCATATTTTGACCTATTTCACCTAAATGTTGCATATTATGGGCAATTAAAGTTAAGTTTGGTCAAAACGATGCAAAACCAATTTAAGTATATTAAAATATGCAATTTATAAATGAAATGGCACATTTTAATTTTAACATTCAAGAAAATCTGACGACAAATCCGAAGAATTATCCATCATGTAAACTTCTAATCGATCTTATAATAATATTTACACGGGAATTATCCTTGATTTTGTACATATTTATGTATGTAGGGTGAGGTTAAGCTAAAAAGTGAAAAAAAGTGTAAAAAGTCGGGTAAAAAATATAAAAAGTCGGGTCAAACGAACTCCGATTGACCTCATTCCGGCAGCATTAGAACCGTCTTCTCGAGCCCTAACTAAAACCCTAAAACCTAAACCCTAAAACCTAAACCCTAAATCTAAAACCTAAATAAGACTAAACCCTAAAAAACTAACACTAAACCCTAAAAGCTAAACCCTAATGCTAAGCCCTAAACCTCTAAATACTAAAGCTAAACCTAAACATAAAGCCAAACCTCATAACTAAACCCTAGAAGCTAAAAAAAATACCTTGAATTTAAATATAACCTTAAAAACTTTTATCTAAACCCACAAAAGCTAAACCCTAATTCTAAACCCTAATGCTAAGCCCTAAACCTCTAAATCCTAAAACTAAACACTAAACATAAAGCTAAACCCCAAAACTAAACCTTAAAGGCTAAATATATAGGCTATATTGAAATATAACCTTAAAAGCAAAAATCTAAACCCCTAAAAGCTAAACTAAAATTGGTTTATTTAGGGTTCACCGAGACGGTTCTAACGCCGCCGGAATGAGGTCAATCGGAGTTCGTTTGACCCGACTTTTTACACTTTTAATACGACTTTTTAGAGTTTTTAGCATTTTATGACTTTTTAGCCTAACAACAATCTATATATATATATATATATATATGATATTTTTATCTTTATGTAAAGAGATACATGTAAGTAAAATTTTGGTTTGGATATATATGTAATTTATGAAGTTTATACAAGGATGTATATAATTGTCCCTAATATTTATGTAAATTTAATATCACCCATTGATTTAATTTGTATTTTTTATGTAAACTTCATTTTGTACGTTTATATTTACCTTTAGTTTCTTCAAATCAAGTTATAAGTTTATATTATAGTTATGTTATTTATATACTATCTAAAACAATCCACATTCAATCTCTAGTCATTCTACGTCTAATATTGTTATTCGTGTAATGAAAAAATACAAACTTGTCAATGTTTTTGTCGTAGAAAAATATAAACATGTCAATATTACTAATTTAGGTGCAATTTGGCGTTTCAAAAGACGAAAGCATGTAGATGCCATTCATAGAAAAACCGTGTCTCCATTATAATTAAAAAAATGTGTTTTTTTAACCCACTTATTTTGAGCGATCCATTTTTTGCCCCCCGTACATAAAATTCCTGTATTCGCCACTGCATGTAGAATGTCACAATGTGTTTGTGACAGGATGCGAGGGATAAAGATAAAGTCATAATAAGCCAATAAGGCAACGAGTTACCGAAGATGACATTCGTAAGTTCAATATTCATGTTTTTCCAAAACCTCAATCGTTTTGCAAATTGCATTCCAAATTGTGTACTTAAGACATAATTTCTATAACTAGACAAGACACATCTCATGGAAATTTAATAAAGTTATCTTTAAACTTTTGTAAATTGTTATATTTAAACCAAAAATTGTTGTATGGGGTCTACTTTCCAATGAGCTCAAACTGGTTCACAAGGATAGAAAAGTACTTAGTTTTTGGTGTTATGTATAATCAACTAATCAAGTAAACAATGTTTGCTCTAAGTATCATTTTCCATGAAATCACAATATATATTTCATAGATGGATAGTATGTAAAGTTCCATAGTTTTTTACCGACGAAACATAACATACCATGGTCATATTCAGAAATCAAAATTTGCTTGTCTTAAAACCACAAAAAATCCATCTTTTTCCAGAAATCAAATTTGAATTTCATTCACAACAACAATCAGTTCATAATTTCATACTTTGATACATTAACTTCTTAACACTGATACATTAAAATGAAAACGGGTAGGAGAATTTACAAATTCCAAGTTTTAAATGTTACATCATCAAACTTCTTCATGTTCACTCTGAATGATTTGTGTTTCATGACTGACCCAGTAACTGCTTCCATCTGGTCCCGAAAGCTTAAACCTGCATAAATTAAATTAAATTTCTGCCCGTTTAACCTTCATAAACACATAAATTAAAAAAATAATAATAATACTAACCGCTCCAGGACTGATTTACCCTCCTTGTACTTTTGGTTCTTTTCATGGGCGGTTTCCTAAAAGTCACATATCAAAGTTCAAACTTCTTGTACTTAAAATATTATAAGTTTATAAGTTCATATATAAGAAACCCACAAAATAAAAATGTCAAATGATGAAAAGAAACAAGATTGAAGTGGGTGCATGATCGTGTATGATTGGTTAATAAATCTTGACCTTGAGGTTCTTCTGTTTGTTCATATCCATTTTATGGTTTTCATTTGAGTACATAAAATCCAAAATCACAAATCATATTTTGTTGACATAACATATAAAAGCGACCCGTAAAAGTTAAATGTTCGATAATAATAAACCCGAAGCCGATGAGATGATCTTACATATGTCCAACCAACAATTGATCCACATTTGACACAAAAAATGTCGGCAACCGTGTGCAATCCTGTCATCATCATTCTATCTTCCTTGACTCCAACTGTCACATTTGCTCTGTAAAACACGTAAAGTTGTGAAATCTAATAATATATGCAATTGAATACGCGATAAAGTTTATTGATAATTCTATCCATTTATCAAATAAGGAGCACAAGTCTTTTTGTGCCACTTATGATTATGCTAATAAGTAGAAGCAGATAATCAGCTTACTGAAAACAACCTATTTCATACTAAGGGTAAACTTGTAATTTCAACTATACAAAGATCAATGAGCAATCTCAAACTCCTTATTGGGAGCAAACTATCTCATCCTAAAACAAAAAGATAAGCATAAACACTTTCCTTCATCAAATCACTCAAAAGTGGTTATTTTCTTTCCAAAAACACCATAAACACATACGCTATTTTAATATCATTTACAGGAACCTAACACCTTTAGCATTTTGCTTAAGCGACATGCTGACATGACAAAGTTTTCTGACGTGACATGCTGACACGAAAAGAATTTGCCAAATTGGATTTTAATAATACAAAAAATAAAACAAAAATCCCATAATTATTAACGATGAAAGAAGCATGGATCCAATTAAGCACAACTCTAATGTCACATCGCATCCAAGTTAATAAAATCAAGAAGGAAAATCTTGGGTGATCCACAAGATAAAGAATTAAAGACTAAAATGGAGTTACCAATTCACATAATGAGTTTATTTCAAAAGATTACAAAACGATGAATTTACACAAAACGTCTACTTGCGATAACTTCAAAAGACGCGTTCAATGGTTACTAATTCTTTAAATTTCATATGCTTGCAAAGTTACAGCCACATTGTCAAATTGTTTTTGAAATTAACTGAAAATAAGCAACAATAAAACATAGGAGATATGAAAACTTACACCTTACTGAAGAGATAAGCTTTCCCATGTCTGCAATGGAAAGACTAAATAAAAATAAAAACAGGATAAACAACAATCAGCAAAGTAATTTTATTTAAACATATCAACAAGATAAAATCACCAATAACATACCCTTGAAACAACACACCAACTACCAATTCAGTGATGTAAATAACCAATTTTAATCGTTAATTTACATGAGTCTTAATCTTGTATCGATCAAATTAATTTATGAATCACAACTACTTTCTGAAGAGTTTTAGATCAGGTCAATCAGACACCGTTCCCAATTCTTAATAACAAAATTCTAAAATTCAATGTATACGAAATTGAAGAACATGGATAATCAAAACATGGGGGTTGATGATCAAAAATCGAAATTTAGGAATTGGATCGGGATATCGATCAGAAACGGAAGATTTAGATCTGAAGAACAGCAAACTGACCTTTGAAACAATGTCGTCGCAAAGTGCAAGATGGGTTTTGCAGTGCTTGCAACTGTAAATCTTTCCCTCCAAAGTTACCAGAAACAATCGACCCATTTTTTGTTGATGTTGGTTTGAAGGAAGAATCAAGAATGACGATTATGAAAGAATTCAATCGACAACAAATTCACGCAATCTGACCCCACTGATCTTTTTGCTTGTAATCGTGGACCCCACATTCAGTGTTTTCTGGGAAACTTTACATTTTCGAATGTACAAGTAAAAATTGCGGCTATTACAACTTAACTTGCGAAAGGTACAACTTACTTTGCAATGAGTACAACTTTTTAGGTAAAGTGTTCTCAGTTATCGATAGGCTTGACTTCACAAAGTTTTGTCTCTAGATTACTCGTTTCCATACGTGATTATTTTTGGATTACGGTGATGATAACATTTTTTTATTATCTGAGTAATTATAAAATATAGTGAGTCATAGCTAGGGCTGTAAACGAATCGAACGAACACGAACGAGCCTTGTTCATGTTACGAACGGTTCACGAATGCTTACCGAATAAAAATTCTGGTTCGTGTTTGTTCATTAAGGATTATATGTGTTTACGAACGGTTCACGAACGCAAACGAACGAACGATATCTTTTTTCATGTAGAGTTAAACATTTTATTATATTAAATAAATATAAGGTTTATCATTTTATATAAAAACATAAGAATGAAATGTTTGATTAACTTGAAATAACAATTATATACAAAAAAATGTAAGATAATAAACCAAACATTAAAAATATAAGGATATAAACACATTTAATGAATGACATAAACAAACGAACGTAAACGAACATCTTACCGAACGTTCACGAACATCTTACCGAACGTTCACGAACACAAATGAACGAACGGAGCCTTTGTTCGTGTTCGTTCATTTAACTAACCTATCGAAATTTCTTGTTCATGTCCGTTCATTTATTACACGAACAAACACAAACGAACTTCCCGCCGAACGGTTCACGAACTGTTCGCTGAACGTTCGGTACGTTTACAGCCCTAATTGTGACAACATAAGAAAAAGGTATCGCTCACACTTATATTTATTTTTAATGTAGAAGATTTGAAAGTATCCACCACACTTGGTTATGGGTCAATCACCTGCGACATGATTTAATCAGGTCCTATATTAATTCAGGATTAGACTCGAGTCAACCACAATAGAGAACACCTCTATGGCTCTATGTAAAATTCCTCGGTTATAGGTCAATCACTTGCGACATAATTAAATCAGCTCCTATTTTCAGGATCAGACTCGAGCCAACCAAAAGCACCTCTATTAAAATTCCTGAACTTGCCTTAGCACATTTAACAATTAATAATAAAGTTATGAATGGGTGATGTGACATGCACTTTTCAATTACACAATTTATATTCACACAGGTGAACTTATGCCCAAAATGCATGATTATATACACAGTTCCATAAAATATGGACCATCACCATAAACTAGTTCTAAATCACTCATGCAAGGGTTTCACGTCGTGGTTAGTGTGGCACAACATAATTTTATATTTTCACATATGTTTTCTGCTTTAAAATTGTATTAAAATTTTGTTAAATGGAATGTCACATAAAAAATGCATCAAAAGTTAATCTGAAGAGATAATCAATAAGTAAGAATTCTTATATAAGCCAATCGGATGAGAAAAAGTTAGATATTATTGTGTTTTAATCTACAGGTTAATAAAAAAAAAAGGGTTAAAATAGACATTCTAGTTACATTAATAATTGTTATCACATATCGGTTGTAGATACAAAATTGCATTGACACTTGGTTACAAACAGCTCCTTCATAAAAACAGCTAATAACATCACAGTTGACGAATTCCTAAGAGTCAAATGATTAATATATGGTACTAATGACGTAAGGTAGGGCACAGAAAATCGTATCTATTATTTTAAACACCCAAACAGTGTTTATTAATAATCAAAACTGTCTAGAACAAAAGCCAAAGGTGAGTTGAACTTAACATAATGAACACAAATATTGAATAACCGTCAATAAAACAATGCTGGCACAACATTGCAAACTTCATAAAGTGATGTTTATGTTGATCCCTCTTCATCAACATCCAAACAAACAAGATAAGCAACTAACCCAACAACAGGTACAAATCTCATATACTTGACTAAATTCACCTTCATTTCCTTCACATTTTGAAGGTTTTCTCCAATCAACCATGGCTGAAAAACCATGTAGAGACATATATCCCAAATGAAAGCATATGCAAGCCTTTCTGATCCAACATAACTTACCAAGAACTCCAATCTATCTGTCACACCCCCAAAGTCCCATTCCCGCCCAAAAAGGCCCCACAGGATTGATACAAAACAAGCAGCACCGCCAATGAGTCCAACCACAGGGGCACCATTCACCATAACTGACCCAAGTTTTGAAAGTTTTTTAGGAGTGTAATCGGTATTCAATCGAATAGCCATGTAAGGTATTAAGAATGCTACAAAAAGAAAAGCGACTAAATGATGATAACTAATTACTCATTGAAAATGGGTGATAACGGAGTGTAGAATTTACTGTTGGTAAGGAACATCTGAAAGCCCCACAACACATCGAGTGATCCCTTATATGTGTCTCTTTTGCGATCAGTGAATAACAATGGAGCAAACATTAATGTCCATCCGATAACAAAATTAAACAATCCTTCAGACATCTGGGAGCATACACATCACATCACATGTATGTCAAACAATTAATTATTATAATTTATATATACGGTAGATACTTAGATTAAGTTAAGTTGTTGTCTTACAGGATGAAGCACAGGAGCATCAAGTAGATGAATTCCAACTACTCTGCCAAGAATCGAGTTCAATAACATATGCATTTTCCAAGTAACATTCAAACAGTTTCAAGAATTATCGTGGTCACCTGAATTCATAAATGGTAAGATGAAGAAGAAATTAAGAGAAAGGCCAACAAGGGAATTGATTGTATCTGAACTAATACCCCAAACTGGATCTCCCTGCAGATATTGTTTGATTAATAACGAATCCGGGTGTTATAATATAATTGAAAGCAAACAGATAGAATGAGGTACATACAGGAGCATAGGGAAGCAAGAACAGCCAAATAATATATACTCCCTCTGCGGCCCACAATACGAATTGTAGGACCTTCCGCGTCTTATCATCCAATTCTGAACCTGACACATCACCGGCGGTGGTGCTCCGGCGAGAGGCACGGCAGATAGATGCGCTATTCGTCGAAACCTTTCTTCGCATCTGCCATGGTTTAGACTTGAAAGCGATAGCTTCTCGTCTTCTAAACACCACTGGATTCTTCAATTGGAAAGTTGCAGGACGTCGTAGATTGCTGTTAATTGTGGATAACACCGTCGCCGTCGACATTTTGCCACCGGAATTGACGGTTTGATGTGATAAAACTAAAAGAGAGAGAGAAAGTTATACGTGGAACAATTGAAGTCGGGAAGTCGTATGTATAACCTTTATTTATTTATTCTCTTTTCTTTTTAAAACACTTAAAGTCATGGTATTATCATCACAACTTGCGAGGTCGATTTTTCCATGTCAAGACGTTCGATATAATGCCAAGCTGAACATCCTGCACCAATTATCGGCTGTGATGAGCGCGTCATGTCGATCGCATGACTCCGTTAATCGGTGGTGATTCGGGTTTAGCTTGTGATGAATCTATGTGGTATGGAGATGGCAAATTAGAGCTTCAACAATTTGAAGGGTTAAAGAACTCCTAAATGTGTGAACGACTCTACCTCCTGTGCTAAATGTGGATTCAGAAGCCACTGTTGAAATAGGAATAGCTAAAATATCACGAGCAAGTTCTTCAAACATACCCTCTAAAATCAGTTTATTCATTAATCATGACACAAACAACTGAAATTACATGTCGAAATATGCAAAGCAATTAGGCCTTAAATTATATTTTTCAGAAAATCCATAAAAACAACTGAAAAAACCAAATTGAAAGTTCAAATTTACATTCAATTCGTTCAATTAAAAGCTGTGATAAACAACTTCTTAGATAGGTACGTGTTCTAAGAACCCAATCACTGAATTCAAAAAACGAATTGCATTTTCAGCCCCAAATACCTAATTTTATTTTTAAAAAAACTTGCTTTATACTAACTGAAAAAAAAACGATTTAAAGAAACAGAATTGCTAGAACGTCCTTTTTTGTTTGTTTGTCAAACTAGAATTGCAATACACATAATCATCAGTTAAGAAACATCATTTACAGTATGCAGCTTGGACTCAAACGAAGTACAAACATAAAAGCACAAAACAGACAATTCAGCACCATCAATGTCTTCTTACCAAACGATTCAAACTTGAACATTAATCAAACGAATTAAAAAAAATTAACCGAAGGAAAGAGAAGAACCTGCTATGCGACGTCAAAACTCGAACACAATTCACGATTCACCACCAGATATTGTTTAGAATACTCGATGCTTTCAGTGCCTCAGTGGTTTAGAACACCTCTGCTCTGTGTGTCGATGTTCCAGATAGGGTATCAAATTATTAGAGTTAATTACAGTTCACTCATGTTGTTTGCTTAATTAATCAGTTTTACTCCAAAATGTTTAAAATCATCAATTACACTTTAAATCTTTGAAATATTTACCAGTTTCACTCCACTATGGTTAACCATGCCCTAACTCTAGTTAGACTTAATCACGTGAATGTCGATTAAAGGGTAACTGAAATCTTTTCTTTTGTAGATACGAATGCCACTTTCTGATAATCTGTAGTCGAATTGGTAACGCGTCACCTGCTGGTACTATGGAGGATATTCTTCCATCTTCTAGTTTTGTATTTGGTGTAAATAAGAAGAGATTAAATATATATTCTTCCATCTTCCAGTTTGTATTTGGTGTAAATTTTATATATTTTTTTTTGAAAGGTATAGTTCAACGGCAATCTTGCCAATCCCTAAAGCTCTCGTAAACCGAGAGCCCTGAGTTCGAATCTCGCTGGCGCGCAATGCATTGGCGAGAAGATATGAGGTCAAGAGTTCTCGTAGTGATTTTTTTTTCATAGTGACTACAAAAGTTATCAGAACATACTAGTATACTACACACTTTTTTGTTAGAATAATTTTAAATAATAATTGATTTTACACATAGGTTGTTTACCTCTTACACCTTAAAAAGTACGATGTTTTCGTACAATCTGCATATACTACTCCGACATACTCGTTTTATAAACATATAATCAAAATAGAGCATTTTCATGTTTCAACGTGTTTTTGCTTCTTTCTATTGTTCTTTTGTTGTTTCTTAAAAATCAGTTCGCCATGATGCATAGCGTGAGTGTTTCAATGGTTATTATAATAAAAGTTGAAACCAAATCATATACACCATGAGGTGTATCTCTTTAACCAATAAATATTTCACAGTTTCAATCTTCAAGTTGTCATATTTATGCCGGAAGGTAAAGTTTTTATTAAAAAAAAAAGCATTAAAAATGATAGACATATATTCTACCAAGATCTCAAAGATAGGGTTGGGTTCAAATAAGTAGGAGGCTTAGGATAAAGAGGGTAAATAGGGCTTTGGTAACGACACGTGGCAGGAGGGAATTTTGTAGGAGGGGTACATTGGTAATTATGTCCGGCTCGCAAAAAAAAAAAAATTGTTAAATTTTTTTTTTTTTTTCAAAATTTTTTTTTTAAATCATTTTTATTTAAATTAACGGCCAGATTTTTTTTTTAAGTTTAAAAAAAATAAATTTGTTTTTATTTTTTTAATTTTTTTTTAAAAGTGAACTGAACCCAATGCATCGTTGTGTTTTTTATATGCATCGTTGTGTTTTTGATATGCATCATTGTGTTTTTG
>WOUH02000015.1:6153197-6166769 GCA_009936405.2 Stevia rebaudiana
TAAGCTCACCTTGCGATTCGAACTCTTTGCTCCACTGGACACGAAAACACCACTGCTAAACGCGATTGCCACCACATAGACGCTATTAGGGTTTTGTGTGACAACAAAATCGATTGCAGATCCAAACGTGGTGAACCAGAACCCTAGTTCTTCATTGTTGCTGGGAGAACCAGAATCCTATTCGTCTGCGTCTTCATTGTTGCTCGGAAAACAAGAACCCTAGTTAATTGAACGTGGTGAAATACTGATCTAAACGGTGGACGGTGATCGGAATTGAGGAACTGAGGGAATGTGACCATCGATTGGTGGTGATTAGAAGAAATTTCTTGATTTGTGGAACAGGAATACCTCGCGATTGGTTAGGTCGCCGGCCGAAGGTGCGCCGGCCACTTCCCCATCCTCCTTCCCGATCTCTTCTTGGTTTCTCTCTCTCTAAGTTTTTCTCTCTCTAAGAATGGTGCACGTGAATTGATTTAATTAATTTTGTTTTATTATTTACACATTTGATCCTTGTACTGTAAACAAGTTTATAAAATTAGATTGTTTCTATGTATTAGACATTTAGTCCTTGCAAATATAAACATTTGAGTCTCTGAGGGTATTTTAGTATTTTTGAAAAAGTTAACAGAAAAATCTAACTCAGTTAGTCAAAAAGGACTCAAACGGATGAAAAATGCAAACCTCAGAGTACTAATGGATGAAAATCAAAAGTTTGAACGCAAATAGATAGTATGATAAAAACCACATGGACGCAAACGACAATTTACTCCTTATCTAGTGTATATTGTTTTTCAAACCTATTTATAAATCAAAGTGCTTTATTCATAAAGTTAATTGTCAAAAACTGTCCCTAATTTTTGCAAATGCCCTTAACTTTCGTAAAAAAGAAAAACATCTGATAATTTCGTTCCTAATGTATCAAAAAGCTATTATAAATTCTTTAATCTGACATGAACAAAAAATATATTATAAATTCTCGAATTTTTATTGGTTTATTAGAAAATTATGTTTAATATAATTAATAATATTATAAGAAAAATTAGAGCACTAAAGAGAATTACACAGTTGGTTCTTATCAAGTAATCGAAAAATGATCGTTAATATAAACTTAACAGAATAATTCAACTTCTGTTATTTCAAAAAGACCAAATCTATAAGAACTTTTTGAAAAAAAGCATTCGCTGTAATTAATTATAGTAAAGGATCAAATCCATAAAACCATATATATAAATGACGCTTTTTGTAATTTAGTCTTATTTCAACCGGCTCAAACCGCTTTATTGTGTTTCGTAAGGGCCAAAAGTAAAATACTTGTAAACAATAGGAGGGGGTTGGAAATATCTACTAGCTTATAAGAGCATTCACAGTAGCTTCCCCATCCCCAACAATAGGGAAGCTACTGTGAATGCTCTAAAGCTAATGAAGTTTATGGAATCCCTTTTACTAGAGTCACATGCTTCGGTTGAATACTCGTTTGTCTCGGCAGCTGCCACATGTGTAGTTAAATGATACCACGCCAACTTCTTTCACAAGGTCGACTAGATTTTTCAACCGGAGTATTTGGTGTAATATAGGACTATATTATACGTGTAAACATTTTTTTGATAAAAAAAATTAGACTTTCTCGAGACATAATGTTAACATATTAAACAATATAAAATAATAAAATAACATAACAATGAAAAGAATTAGGCTAAATGTTCCCTTGAACTTTAATTTACGGCATGCTCGCTTCGCACTTCATTATTCATTTTGCATATGTAATAATAAATAAAATATGATTACAAATTAACAAGCTGCATGTAATAAATAAAGTTAAATAAAAATACTTAATGATTTACAAATGTAAATAAAAAAAAAATTCTGCTTGTAAAAGTTAAAGCCCTCGTATATCAAAAACAAAAAGACTTGAGGCAAGTTCGTTAGGGCCATTGAAGGAGATGAAAACTCAAGTTTGTACATGAAAACCAACACCAATTAACCCAGCATATATAACATGCCATTCTATATGCAAATTAACTCTTAAGGGTGGATGTTGAGTCCATAATCACCCTATTCACAAAGACATCAATAAAAAATGCAGTATGGAGTTGCGCTGGAGATAAAGCCCCGATGGTTTTAATTTTTATTTCATCAAACAATTTTGGAGTTGTTTCGAGCAGGACGTTTTCACAATTTTATGACAACAGAACCGGGTTGTTTGTCATCTTTCCTTCCGAAACGAAAAGATCCTCTAACCCCGAGTGATTACAGACACATCAGCCTGATAGGTGTTACCAACAAAATCCTCTCAACCATCCTAGCAACTCGTTTAAAAGAGTAATAGGAAAAATTATCTCTAAAGAACAATCGGCATTCTTAGCCAAAAGAAGTATAAAAAGTCAGACACAAGGTGCAAAGTAGATATTGAAAAAGCCTTTGATAGCGTAATTTGCAGATGCTTGAACAATGTCAATTTCTAGTAAAGTGGAGAATTTGGATCACGAGCATACTTAAATCAGCCATAATATATGTCAATTATGATAAATGGAAACCCGAGCCTGAAATTCGCATGACTCCTCCCTTTATCACCTTTCCTCTTCATAATAACAATGGAAGCCCTTTCTAGTATAATTTAAAAAGCGCTCTCGATCTATAATGGGATATCCATTCCATGCGGGGAACACATTTTTTATATGCAGATGATGTTGTCTTTGTAGGTGATTGGACCGAGACACATGCTAAGAATCTCCTACGAATATATTAACCAAAAACCATGATTTACAGATGAATATAACGAGAATTCAAAACAACATAAATACTAGAGTACTTGATCATTTAGACTAACTTTATGACAATAAAATGACGGTTTTCATGGATGATTGTTCAAAATTGACTTGTTTTTTATCGAATATGGTTGGAAAGCTCATCTACATTTAGTCTACTTTTCAAAGGATCCGATCTTGTATTTTTTGAGACCGTTTGACACTTTAAAACGAGCAAACTAGACAAGTGCGCAAAGGGTAACCCCTTTTAAACTTTCACACAAAAAATAAAATGATGATAACATTTTCAATTCTCGTCCTTTGGAGCTGATTTCTGAAACAGGGACATGTGTTTATATTACCTACAAGTTTCGTATTTAACCCGTCGTGATCCAACATGATTTGGAGGAGCAACCGGTCAAAACACCACAAAAGGCTAAAAATTGTACCTGAACACATAGATAATAGCATTCGAAACAATACACAAGGGTCCAGATTCAAAGAAGAAAACTATAAAATATATGATACACAAATATATTAAATAAAAACCATGATTTACAATTGAATATAACGATAATTCATAAGCAAATGCTTCAAAACAACATAAATACTAGAGTACTTGATCATTTAAACTAAGTTTATGACAATAAATGACAATTTTAATGAATGATTGGTCAAAATCGAGTTGTTTTTATCGAATATGGTGTGAAAGCTCCTCTACATTGAGTCTACTTTTCAAAGGATCCGACCTTGTATTTTTTGGAGACCGTTTGACCCTTCAAAACGAGCAAACTAGACAAGTGCGCAATGGGTAACCTCTTTTTAACATTCACAAAAAATAAAATGATGATAACTTCTTTAATTCTCGTCCTTTTGGGCTGATTTCTGAAACGAGGGACATGTGTTTATATTACCTACAAGTTTCGTGTTTGACCTGTGGTGATCCAACACGATTTGGAGGAGCAACCGGTTAAAACACCACAAAAGGCTAAACAGTGTACCTGAACACATAGATAATAGCATTCGAAACAACACCCAAGGCTCAGCTTCAAACACGAAAACTTTAAAATATATGATATACAAATATATGAATATAACGTGAATTCATAAGCAAATGCTTCAAAACAACATAAATACTAGAGTACTCAATCATTTATACGAAGTTTATGACAATAAAATAACGGTTTTAATGAATGATTGGTCAAAATCGAGTTGTTTTTATGACCATGGATACGCGCCTGCGTATGCGTATATATCCGATCAATTTCAGAAGATATAATCTTCTAATTTACAAAACAGGCCCACACGTTTCTATTAGTTACATAATTAACCCAAGTTAATTAAAGTTATTACATCAAGCCTAAAACTTAGTATTAAACTCAAATAACATTTAGAATTAAATTGAGCACGCACTCTCGCGTCACCTAACTTGTTTAATATCTAATGTTGTTTTTTCGATCAACAAGTTAATCCGATATACTAAAATATATGTCGATAACACTAAAATTACCAACAACAGTTTATTAACGTTAAACTTGATTACCAATTGAAGAAATGGATTTATAGGTACTTAATGTTGTTTTACCGACTAAATGATCCTTAAATTGAGAACATAATAATAGGATTATGATTTTAAAGGTATGTCCTTGCTGGTGGTTTTGGTTTAAGAAAATATTAAATTGTATATGTCTCCCACCATGAAAACACAGAACATGAAAGAATAGTTATTACCGACACTTTGAATCATAGTATTTGCTTTTTCCTTCCCCTAAATTACGTACTCTCATGTAACAAGTTATTTCTCTGGTCGACTTTGGTGGTAAAGTTGATGTACTAATTTCCAACTTATACAACTAAATGGTTATGAGTTTGCATCCTGAAAGTTGTAGGTTCTTCTTATATTTTGTGGGTGGATTTGACTAGTGCGTATGCTTTTTATGGGTGCACCAGGGTCGGTGGCAAGAAGTGAAACGTTGAAGCCTGGGGGGTTTGTTAGGCATTCGGGTATTCAAGCGCAATCGCAAAGACAATTACATTGCATAAATGAAAAAAAGAACACAAAATTAAATGTGGTTCGATTAGCTAATTAATCCGCTGGCTAATTAATCCATTGGCTAATGGCTACAACCAATAAACTTCTTTATTGTTTTTGTTTCTTAGCACTCGTAATGAGGAATTACCATAACTACATATATTAATGTTATAAAACTTGTTCCATGGGATAAATAAATTAAATGAGCTAGCATTAAAATAAAAGTCGCTTCCGCTAATTAATCCGCTGCCAAATTAAACTAAAATGCCAATAAAAGGAATGAAAATTAGATATATTTTTTTCTTGATAACATATGGTCATGTGTAAGTATGATTGTAATTAAATCAAAGGGTTGAAATGAATTCTTGTTCATGGTTATTCGTTTAGCATTTAATTAACTTGTTCACGAACCAGTAAGAACACTTTTTTTAACAGAAATTTCTATTGTTTTGGTCAAGGTTTGAACCTATGACGTTTGAGTAGTGAGTGTTCCTCCTTAAGTAATTATACATGTTTATGAACTGTTCACAAACACAAACAAACATAAATGTAAATCCCAAAACAAAGTATAAGTTAAAATGAATTAATAATCATAATCATATATTGATTCAAAATGTCTCTCGTATATATATGTAAGTGTTAAATAAAGTTTTTAATAAGATACAATGTTTCAAATGACTAGGTTTCTATTTTAATATTAAATTGACCAAACATACATTAAGATTTGGAAATATAAAACACATTTAATGAATAAAAATAAATAAAGGGACATATCACCAATGTTCAAAAAAATTGAATAGTAACGACTTCTTTTTGTGTTATTCATCTGACTACGTAGAACATCTATTCTTCATGCTTATTTGTGTATTAAACAAAACAAAAAAAAAAAGCAAAAAAGAAACTTAAACGATAATCCTCTCGATTGTTTTACGGATTGTTCATCATGTTGATATGTGTAATATTGATGGTGGCATCCGGCCTCCACGAGGCAGAGGTGTCAAAGCATTTAGAAGCCATCGTTCTAGTGTGTGTTTTATCTTAGACTGTGTGTTATGATGTGGTGAGAGGTGGGGGGTGATCTATGTGGCTCTGACATAGCCTCCGGTCGTGCCTGGAAACACCACGCCGATGGGACGCGAGAAGAGACGTGGGGCACTGTTGTGAGGATGGTCGCAGTCTTTTGCATCCCGATTTGTATATGAACAATGATGCATGTGTAAATAATGGATAATATGTTAGTATAGCATAATGAATGGTGAATGATGAGCATATATACCTATTGACTTTAGGATTGGGGCGTCATTCATCTAGTATCTCACCATGTCTGTGTTGCTAGCTTCTGTTGGAAATTTATAAGAAATAATGCAAGTTGGCATGTTTCTTTGTCCCACATTGGTGGGAAGGAGAAAGTGAAAGTGGCTTATAATGGCTTTCCTCATGTAAGTTCACAAAGTGTAGTTTGGGAAGTGAAGGGCTAAGCCCACACGCGCGCCGAGCCGAGACAAAGACGCGAGTCTCGCGAATGGGCGTTGCACTCCGCATCGTCGCTAGGAGCTAAGGATCTTTTATTTTTAGCTGGGTTCGGTTCAGACTTGTAGTTGAAGTCGAACACTGAGTTCCAGATAGATCGGGATCAACTTCGAATTCAAAACATGGTGGGGGTTATCTCTATCACGAATTCGAACTGGAATTGTATCCCAAGTTTAGCTCCCAGTTCGGTTGGTCTCGAGGGTTATAAATAGAGACCATATACAGCCTCATAACCTACACCGAAAATTCTCTGCATTCTGCGAATTCGTTTCCTATACAGCTTCTGCGTTTCTGATCTCCATTGCTGTTGGATCATCAGACGCTTCTGCATTAAGTCCTGAGAGGTTACGCTGCAGCTTACAGCAGTTGAAGCGCGTAAAATCCTTTAAGGATAGGAATCATCCGTGCAGTCTACAACTCGAGGAACACCCAATCAACAGGTCGGTTTTACATTTATCGTTGTTTGATTTTAGTCCGATAACGAGACAGTCTTTTTCTACTCCTTTCTTATAATTAGTTTGGTCAACTAGGATCTAAACTGGTTAAGAACAACAACTCGGTAAATAATTAAAGTCTAAACTTTAATATAATATTATTGATTTAAATTATTTTACAACAGACCTAACCAGGAATCAAGAACCCGACGAAGCAGCCCACATGCTTACAATTGTACATTCCAACAAGTGTCAATGACAATTCTAAGTCTTAAAGTAAAACCCCACGAACCGTCATCATACTTTCCAATTTATGTTCCCATTATTAAAAAAGACTACTACACTATACTTTCAACTTATTGAAATTCAAATTAATTCGAGTTCTCAAGTTTTCTAATTTAATGTATTCGAGTAAACTATAAAATATGTAGCGGTTCGAAATCAGGGGGCCAACAAAAAAGTGAACGGTGGACAAGTTCAGGTCAACACGTTACCAATATTTTATTTAACTGATTTCATTAATTATTAGCATATATATAGTTTACCTATATATTAAGTTATCAGGTCATTTAAAATTTTTTACTTAATGAAGGTTGATTATGTGAATAAAAAAAAATATTTAATTTATAGTTAATAACTTGCTTACAAGGGAGAAAAAGCATTGTTTGTGATATCTCATGATCCGATACTTTGTTTCAATGGGAGCCGGAGCCAGTAAAGAAACAGTTCACGTCGATAAGACTGAGGGGTGCACATTGTGGTTGGAGGGCGTGGTTCCTACGTGGCCACCCCAAAAACGCCCCAACACCACCCCCCCTATAGAAATTATGGGCGTGATTCATTCTCACGTGGTTGGAACCACGGGCGTGGTGCTTTGGGTGCCTTTTTTGTTTTGGTTATTTTTTTTTTTTTGTTTTTTTTCTAACCAATCATAGTATACCACTTCACCCTTTTACCAATTACAATATAATACACCACCTCACCTTCTAACTTTTCACAATGCATTTCCTCTAAAACCATCTCTAAGTGGTTGTCCACGTGGCACCTACGTGACACAACCACCCACACTCCCAACCACAACACATACCTCATGGTATAACACTTCTAGCCATTTATCGATGTGTTGAAGCCCGGTGGGAGGTTATGCATGTTTTCATATTAATTGGTATTAGAGCAGAAAGTTTAATTGACAAATTACAGAATTAAAAACTAAGACTAGGAGTGCAGAAAAAAAGTATTCAAGGATTTTGTTGTTTTTCTAGGCCTTTATGACAATTAGTACATCTGGTCCTAAGCCCAAGCTGATGTGTTTAACCTAACTGTAGTCTCTATTTCTATCTTATCATGTACATGTAAATTTTTAGCACCTAATAAAGATTATCCTAGCTACCCTGGTGGACGTAGGTCGGAGTAAACCGCGTTAAACCCTCGTGTGTGTTACTGATTTCGTGTGCGTGTGATACCCAAATCTCCAACGTCGTCACTGTTATTCCAAACTATTATTGCAACTCATCTTACAGCACAAAAGGGCAATAGCTGCAAAATAAGGTTGGATTTGCCAAGTTTAGGTTTTATCCTGGTTATTGTTTTATTTATAAATTTTATATTGTATCTTCTTTTATTTTAGGTTGAACAATTTTAATTTTAAGTTAATAAAAGGTGTTTTTATTTATTTTTTCAAAAAATATTTAAGTTAGTTTTGGGTTGCATTGTTTCTAGTGGTTTTGATATTTTAGGTTGAATCTACTTTCTTGTTTAGAGGTCTACACTTTATACTAGAGATGCAGGTTCAATTCACGGTTGAACCACTTATACGGATATCTGTATGAAAGATAGAATCACGGCTTTAATCTAGGATTTGAATATGATAGGGGACGAGAGTTTACAAAATCCATTTAGTTTTCGCTCACTAAGAGGGTATGGTCTCACGTCGGTCGTGGAGTTCACCTTAGACATATCCCCGAACATGATAGGTTAATATGTGAGATCATCTGCCAATAAAAAAAATGAATAAATCTAATTAAGTAGATCACATTTTATTCAACAATATATGTAATCAACAAATGTATTAATACAAGTGACATATTATATAGCTTTTTTAAGAAGATGTTCGTTAATATATACCTAAGTAGGTTCTAGTTAAAATTTCATGTATTATATATTTTAAATAAATTATATCAATTATAGAAAAAAATAAAAGTTTGTACGTTATATATCATCAACCATTGAACAAATTAGAAATCCTTATGATTTAAAAGTACAAATAATAAATGATAAAGTTTTTAAAATTTATATGATAAATAAAATTTTAAAACTAATTTTATAACATTATGATTAAAAAATATACATTTATAAAATTAGTTATCTAAAACTATTAATATTTAATAAAAATAAATAGTATTATAAGAAAAAAAAATAAATGAAATAAGGACGAGGTTAGTGAGATGCGTCACCCTTTGTTATTAATTTATATTAAAATAGGTTATTAATAAATAATCGTTTACTTCAAATTTGATCATTATGTGTTTTTAATAGTTTCTTGTGGTTCTCTTTTTTTTTTTTAATTTCATATTTTTTTTTCTATATGCATTATAATATATAACTCTAAAATGTAATGTCGGTGGCTTCTTCCTCTACCGACCTACGTTGTTATTATATATATATATTCCATTATATTAAGATGCAACTAATTTCTTTTGGATGAGTTAGTAGTGCATGTTTGATAACTTTCTTATGTATTCTTAGGATCACGGGTTCTGATTAACCTTGTGGGTTGCAATATTTTTTTTTTCTTTATTGGTTAATTTTAACTTCTTATTTTCCAAGCCTTAAACTTATATTATTGACATTTTCACACTTTAAACTTTTTAAAAACTTTGCAAATTTTAATTAAATTCTTCTCAAGTTTATAAGGTTTGAAAAAATAACCCCTTAGGTAAAATAAAATGAATTTTCTTACTTGCTTAATTTTGTGTACATCGTTCGGTTTCGTTTGAACCATCAAACGTAAACCGAATTTTTTCTGTAAGTATAAATAATTGCGTCAAATTCTTTCTAACTGAGTTTTACTCTCGCATTCCTCCTCCTAAATCCTCCTTTTGGATTCCGCCATTAAGCGCAATACGTTCAGTATTCGTAGAATGAAGTTATATTGACGGGGTTTTCTAAATATTCTTATAACACCACTTATAAGTAGGCATGTTCACGGTCCTGTTTGAAACCGAGAAACCACCCAAACCTGTCGCTGGTTTGGTTTCGCGGTCGGTTTTTGTCCCAAGCACTTGGTCGGTCGGTTTCAAAAGTTTGAAACCGTAGTGAACGGTTTGGTTTACGGTTTATAGCAAAAACCGTTCGTGAAAAATCGGACTGGACCGTAGATATATATATGTGTGTGTGTGTATGTATGTATGTATGTATATTTAGAATTATATATCTTAAGATTAGAATTGGGCTAAACCATTGATATAGACAAGTAGTTTTTGACCCAAACTTATGTTATAATATTTGAACATGCATTGGATTGTCTTATAGTTTTTTTTTTTTGTATGTATAATTGTGTACCCTCTATTTTAAACAACTTGCAAAAGGCTCAAAAAACCTAAAATCGTGAAACCAAACCGGACCAAACCGTTAATAACGGTTCGGTTTTGGTTTCAACAATAAAAAACCGTTATCAAAGGTTTGGTTTGCGGTTTGACTTAAAAACCATAAAAACCGGACCGCGAACATGCCTACTTATAAGACGTAATAGTGTTTTTCATCAACGTTTCAATCTTCATAATCAATCTGTCGAGTGGAGCCGCGAAGCACGGAAACGTTTGCTAGTTAGTATTTATTTTCAACTCTCTATTTTCTATTAATTTTTTATTAATTATTTAATTTTTTTAACAGCCAAAAGCATATAATAAATAAACCAATCTAGCAAGATGCTAGAGATACAAGAGTTAAAAAGTAAAATTACACCAATTTAACCATTCTAGTTTTTCACACTTTCCCCTATTTTTTACCTATAGTAAACGCTGAAAATTGAGATAACTGATCTTGTATAACAGTGAGGTACATTTAGGGTTAAACTTGTCGATACATGATTTATTATGTAATTGTGTACCTTATATTTTAGTATCTATTTTAGTCTTGTGCACATGGATTGTGTGTAATTAAAATGTTCTAGTCTTGGAGCTTTGGGTGGTTATTGAAAACGGATGAAATGCGGTTTAGTTCGGTTAGCACCCACACTATAACAAAAGCTAACCCAAAATTTTTTGGTTAATCTGTCATAACTTAATCGAACCATCAGTCAGCTGTTCATTGAGTTAATTCATCTTGCAAAATCGTAAATTTGATTAAGCCACTTAATTGCTCACTTTATGCCCTACATCTTGAAGGATTTGATGTTAGGCAAAATGTTAATTTCAGTCCCCTAAGTCCATTAATTTGGACTTTAGATAATCAATTAAAGAATGTGCAGTTTTAACCTCAATTTAACATTTATAAACAGTTGAGTTTGATTTTCGTAAAAGTTAAATTCAACTCCTACCAACACGACAATAAATTATAGTAAACATGTTTAAATATATAACTGAATCTAGGACAAAAATGTGTGTAGTAAAAAAAGCTAATGTAATTCCTTAAAGCATAAATTTATATATCTAAAACATATAGGGTTTTAAAAACAATTTACGATATAGACACGGCCATAAATTAAAAACTAGACCAATGTATTTACATTACATTGGTTTGGAGGGATATGATTTTGAATTTATATTCAGAGGGATATGATTTTGAAATTATATTCAGAGTGATATGAAGTTAAAAACATTATGGAGCCCATTGGTTGAATGTATTTTATGGTGGTACTGATGAGTGATGAGTGATGAGTGATGAGTTTCTTTCACCTCTCTGTTTCTCTGGTAACAACAGACATTTGAAAGACAATAAGTTCAATCAACGGCTCCCATTATCTTTCATTCTTTCGTATATATTGATATATTGCAATAACTATAAGTTCTACCATGATAGTACTTTTATATGCCGATGAAGTGAATATTAACATAAATTGCATCTTACGGTTGGTTGATACTTATTTCCACGTGTCATCTGTTCCACAATTTATGTGCTTATGAGTTTGATTTGAGTTTTGTTAATTTGTAAGATGAAAAACGTAACAAAAATAAAATATCTCAAGAAATGAGAAAATACATAAAGATGTGTTTGTTGATCGATAAACTCGTCACGGATATATATATATATATATACCGGAATGTTAAGTTGCATGTTGTACAGATGGAAAAGTAACAGTTTGACTAGACTTGTAAGTTGTGTTAGCGGGACATATAAGAAGATGGAATATAATTGAATCGAGTTGTACCATTTTCCCATGTTCTAACTTCTAAATATCAGTTGCCACCACATCCACTATCGATTGAAATCGTTTAGTGTGGTCCGTGATCAATAATGCTATTTTAAATTCATGCAGAATCAAGAACTTGACTGGTCAATTTCCAAGCCTACCCTCAATCCAATGCCCTGTTGACACGTGGCGGTTTGTGACAACTACACAACATTGCTTATTTCCTTTTATTTTCTTAATAATTTATAGTCAATTTATATTATCTATCTATATTTACAAGTTACATCTTTTAGATTTTATATCTCAAACCTTTTTTATATTTTTTTGATAACAAATTTATTTCATCAAATTATTCAACCTTACACTTTCAAGGAGACAAGGAGTTAAACCTAATTACTTTTTTGTGACGATAAACACAGGGGCGCAGCTATGTAGGGCGCCAGGGGCTGCCCCGGCGACTCCTGATTTTTTAACCCGTAGTGTTAATTCGCGATTTTCGACCGAAATTTTTTTTTATATATAGGCCGACAACCCATTAAATTCTCTTAAAATTTTACTTATATATTTTCGGCAACCCACCTATGATTTCATAAAATCATAAAGTTCTTATAATTTTATACACAAACCCAAACTTATACGGCTCTTGTAAAGGTAATTAAACTTATATGTGGTGATGGTGGATGTGTGAGTACGCGCAAGTTCTTATGTATATATATATATTAAAATCATTTTTTGTATCCTATCCCTCTTATATGTGAAGACATAAAATAAACTAAATATTAGTTCCGGTCAAAATTGTTTATATTAGAAAGTCTAGTATGTATATATGTAAAGTTATGGGGACTGTATGTATTTAGTTTGAAGTTTCTAAGTTAAATAACCTCTCATTAGGCAGTTAACTAATTAATACCCCTAAACAAGCATATGTATGGTGTACGTACGCAAGTTTACATGTATGAACAAATACTCTGCAACTTTATTAACAATTCATAGATTTGTTCATCAATTTGTGTTTGATTACAAACATTATATGTGTGTGTGTGTGTGTGTGTGTGTCAATCTCTTTAACCTTGCCCTAGAGTTTGAATGTTGAATAAGTGTAACAGTAATTCCTATAATTCTAGTTTTGAATTAAGCTAATACTATTTGGACTAATTTTCTGATATATACATTATACTTTCGCCTTAAAATGATATTTAAATCTTTTACCTTGTGTTTCACATTAAAACACTAGAAAATCGAACAACTTTTTTATCTGAAAATAGGTTGATGATAATCATTCTTATCTAATCACAATGAAAGGTTCAATAGCTAAATCTTGTGTGAGTTGCACATATTGTTCTTGGTCGATCAACTTTTATTAAGTTTATTCATTTCTACTTTTTTTTGTTCACTTTAATAATAATAATAATAATAATAATGAATGGGTGTCAGCTTGTTTTGGCATTGGAAGATTTTGATGAAGCATTAATTCTTCTAAAC
>WOUH02000015.1:6192011-6204306 GCA_009936405.2 Stevia rebaudiana
TTCGTTTAACAAACCGAACTAAAATTCTTGTTCATGTTCGTTCATTAATTAAACGAACGAACACGAACGAACTTTCCACCGAACGGTTCACGAACTTTTCGCCGAACGTTCGGTTCGTTTACAGCCCTACGTGTCCTCGTACAGTTTTGCATATTTGCATCCACAATTGAAAAGGTTCAAAGTACAGTCGCTCGGTGCAACTAACGCTAGCGGTGCCAATTGCCAACAGTTCCTAAAATTCCGATTTCAAATCCAACAATGGCGACCTACAAGCTCGCTGGCATCTTTAGAAACCCCACCAATAACCACGAATTTCTTCTCGTGAAGCAAAATCCGCCTCCCAAATACGACGATCAAGAATACGATTCCTACGTTGACTCCGACCTTTGGGACTTGCCATCGGCCAAGCTCTCATCGTTATCACCGGAATCAGATTCTTCGATTCAAATCGTATTGAAAGGGGAAGAAGCCTGTTCGCATAAGCTCAATTTGAGAAAATTTGATCTTAATTCAGCTCTTTCCGAGGTAATTGCGAGTTTATCTTCTTTTCCGCACGGATCATATATGCTATACAGTGAGCTCAGCATTAAAATCGGATTTTTCAGTTTGCTGTCAACAAAGTGCCCATAATTCTGATGATTATTAACCAACTTCATATATTCATGTTGGTTCCCTGATTTTAGGTTTTGGAACAAGTTGGATTTGGATCTGTAGAGTGGAAGTTTTTAAAGCTAGTGGAAGAACCTAATTTTGGTCCAGGATTTGGTATTGAGACCGTGTATGTTACAGGAGACCTTGTTCCTAATGTTGGAACTTTGAAAGGTTACCTATTGATCTTTGATTGTGAATAATGCATGTTATAGGTTGACTTTTGTTTCTTATGTTGATCCACACAACCAATACATCGCACGTTTCAATTTAAGAAACTAATGTGTGTTTGGTTTGTACATGCAAAAACTCACCATTACATTATTGTAAATTAGTTACATTGTACAGACCATTGTCGGTGGAGTTGCAAGGAAACTTGCTTCAACTTGCTACTTCAAGTAATGCAAGGTGGCGATCGTGTTGGGCCTTTAGTAGTCAATGGTCCACTTAAAGAGTCAATACAATCTGAATTGTTGAAATTGCCTCCAACCTTGCATTGCCAGGTTTGTAGGTATTATCATATTATATTCATGGTTTTTTCTGATTTTAATTTGGTGTTGTTATATTGTTTCTTTTAGGAATACCCACCTGGTGTAAACATAATACCTATGGGAAGCAGAACAGCAAAACCTTATCATACAACAAATTTGATTGTATTTGCACCTGAAAATAATCACGTCAGGTATGAAGGTGTTGCTGTTGCTCACGGAGATGCAATGATAGTTGACCCAGGATGTCGATCTGAGTTCAATGAAGAGGTATACATATAAGTTTCATGCTTTCGATTAATATTATACTTGTTTAAATCCATGGTTATTTACAATGGCGTAAGCAGCTTTTAAGAACAAACATAGCTGATCGTTAGCGCGCTAGTATGAGTTTTAGTATCTATTCCTTACAAAATATAACTATAAGACTTTTAATATTTGTACTAAAGCTTCTCTTTTTATTCATAATCAACTTAAAACCATGCTTTGTAAAAATACTAACAACCCAATTATACCAAAACCATCAAATACGAAATCACATCTAAGATACACTTGATTTCTAAGATTGATGACCTTAATTTCTTTTTCTTGCTCTTTCCTTCATCCTCCTTCTGGTTGCCAACCAACTCTTTATAATTTTGATATAATACACTTAAATTCTTTCAGTTCTTCATGTATATTTTATTATTTTGTTAGCAAGACATTCTTATTCTCATTGTTTGGTAACTTGTGTGCTGTTTGAGTTGTAACAATCAGCTTGCAGAAATTGTTGCTGCTTTACCAAAGAAATTAGTTGTATTTGTCACTCATCATCATCGTGACCATGTTGATGGTAAGTCCAGTTACAAAAATTTACATACTAAATATTTTTACTTTACAGTTTGATTCACAATTTCAACAAAAAATAATAAGTAATTTTTCAGGTCTTTCCACTGTCCAGAAAACCAATCCTGAAGCTTGTCTTGTGGCCCATGAAAACACCATGAATCGCATTAAAAAAGGTTACAACTTTTTCTGAATAAGAAATTAGATAACTGTATCCGTTTTACAGTATTTTTTGTTTTAGAAATATTCTCCTTAATTTCATCTGATATTTATGCACACAACAGTGAACATAGTAATACCTAAGTTTTTTTATTTATTTCTTGCAGATGATTGGTCTAGAGGTTATACCACTGTTTCTGGATCAGAAGAGATTTGCATTGGTGGAGAGAAATTGAGAATCATTTATGCTCCAGTAATATATCTTTGTGTTTAATCAAATTTGGTCTTATAATTTTAATATATGTCACACAAATATAATTTTGATAATATAGGGACACACAGATGGACATCTAGCATTGCTTCATGTTAGCACTAATTCCTTGATTGTTGGTGACCATTGTGTGGGGTAAGATATGATGCTGCAACTTGATATCATATTTGAAATTCTCCATTCGAATTCGAACTTCTTTATTATAATTATTATTTTTGATATTAAACTTATTATTTTCAGACAAGGAAGTGCAGTCTTGGATATCAATTCTGGTGGAAATATGAGTGTAAGTATACATTGTTTTTGCCATTGTTATTATATGTGTCATATTTTTCTATTTTCAGACAAAATAATTTATACTAAATTTTAAAAATATTTTGCAGGATTACTTTGAAACTACTTACAAATTTATAAACCTCTCACCCAATGCTTTAATCTCGATGCATGGGAGGATTAATCTCTGGCCAAAACACATGCTTTGTGGATATCTCAAGTATGAAAAGCATATCATTATTTGATTAAATCGTGTCTGATATTTATAAAATTATTTTATTCCAGAAACCGGAGAAATAGAGAAGATACCATTTTAAAAGCCATAGAAGCAGGTGCTAATACTCTATTTGACATTGTTTCATATACGTATGCTGATGTTGACAAAAGTCTTTGGGTTCATGCCGCATCTAATGTAAGGCTGCATGTTGACCATCTTGACCTTCAGAAAAAGTTGCCAAAGGTAAACTTGGATTATTATTATAATAATACTAAATTACTAATTACTTGTAAGTAAATGGCACAAAAGTGTTACTCTGACCCGTTACCCATGCCGCATGACCTTTTGATCATTCTACCTCTAAGAAATTCATTTGGGATCGTGCAGGACTTTTCGTTAAAAAATTTCAACCACAGTTGTTCTCAGTTTTCCATTCAAGTGGGTAGATTACAATAAAATGGTATGACTGGTTTTTGTTGGAAGTAAGTAATCATGAAAGCAAAGTCACATAACAAATTCAAACAGAAAGTCAAACTGGGCTAATAAAGTCAAATTCGGCTGGTAGTTAAAGTTTGTAATTCAACCGATTATTAGGTAACTGTATTTGGTAAGGAAAAATACCCCTCATTAGTACAATTCAAACTGTAATCGACTTTGAAGTGTTTGACTTTTTCTGGTCAAAGGGTATGCACAATTGTGCAGAACCCAAATCTGTTCAATTCTCTAATCGATTAAACATGGGTAACAGTTTTCACGGACCCTCTTACCTTAGGTTAAACTTTTTCTAAACATATTAAACCCAAATTTGGTTATACAATCTATTTTCCCACTTCATTACGGGTCTTTATTATTTTACTTATAACTGACACAAACTTGTGCAATAGTTTCATGAAAAATCACAATTAATTTTCTTTATAATATTTCATATGTAGGAATTTTCTGTATCGAAGTTTCAGTCCACTTGTAAGGTGCATTTTTTCTCAAAGTGGATTTGGAGATACTTTAAAAGTTATATTAATTTCCATTTTCGGGCTGCTATGTTTTTTGGTGCTGTAACAGCTTCAGGTGTCGCGATGTTGTATTATGTTCAAAATAGTAGCAATTCATAATGATACTTATTTAATTAAGTTATAAGTGCATTACCCATTATTATATATTAAAAAACTTATGTTTCGAGAAACGTGTATTTTTGTAAATCTGTGGGATTCATCTCTAAAAATGAAAACATCTTAGAATGTTTATCCAAAATATATTATTTAACTTTACTCAAAAGTGTTTCATCTCTTTTTTTAAAACGTAATAAATAAATAGATTGTTTAATACAAACATCATTTATATTATGCACTAAAAGTATCAAGTATGTCATTACTAAACCTCTATATTTAACATGGCGGTGATGATAGAAATATATAATTGTATATTTTTTTTCAACAAACCAAATAGTGTGTATGTATATGAATTAGCTGGTGCAATTTAACAAGCATATATATTATATATATGGCTGGCGTCGGTCCCTGTATTACACAACCCGCAAGTAGGGAGGCAATTTTTAGTTCCCCTTCTAATTATCTATTTGCTTTAATTTAACGTTCCGTTTTAAGAACGTTGTTTTAGATATTTAACGTTGTTTCTTCTTTAATTACTATGTCATTTGGTTTAAATGAATATGTTGTTTTTACGGGAGAATAAGTTTTTGCTTTTATGAAGTGACACTATGTCAAAGTGACAATGAGTATGGCGTGATTTTTTATGTGTTATTATATCTGAGATCGTGTTTAAT
Source organism: Stevia rebaudiana (assembly GCA_009936405.2). Lineage (NCBI taxonomy): Eukaryota > Viridiplantae > Streptophyta > Magnoliopsida > Asterales > Asteraceae > Stevia > Stevia rebaudiana. The sequence continues at coordinate 6,196,673 of WOUH02000015.1, forward strand.
TACGTTTTAATGACACAACACACCTAATGGTTTTGGGTTTCTTTTTATATTTAAAGTGTTTTAATTTTCAACGTTAATGTTTGGTTTATATCAAATAGATTGTTTGAAAAGGGTACTTCTATACCGTTATAACACACAAAATGAATTAATAACCATTTAAGAATATTACACATGATTCATTATGTTGTTCTAACTAAACAAATATATAAAGAAATAACTAAACAAATATATAAAGGAATGTAAGGAAACGAAAACTAACTGAATCAAGAAAAGAGATTCCGACTGGATCTTTCAAATGGAGTTCATAATACCATGGACAACAAATGATAGGAGGAGAGGGTTTTAAGGGAATCCAATTTCCTTTCGCGGGAATCCACTGGGTAGTGATTTTAACATTAAATAAATTATGTAGAATGATCATTTTTAAAGAATTAACTCAAGATTAACGGATTTCAATTAGAGGGACTAGAAAGGTAACATATCAGTATATATCTCATGATATAAATTAAGACAAAAAGAATAATTTTTAAAGTCATATTAATCAAATGTGATTTTTTGACTTGCCTTATCTACCATGCCTCGAATTTACTCTAATAACAATATCCCAAATTATGTGGTAATTTTTTAGTGTATATATGAATAAACATGTCGATCATATAAAATGTGAAATCAGCTAAATAAAAGTAGATCTGCATATAGTGTTCTGGAATATCTTCTAAAAGTTATTGCTATTTAGGTAATTATTATATTAAGTACGAGTATCAAAATCATTGTGAAACTAATAATAAATTAATTTTATATACTAAATAGAAATGGGCACAAGGTTGTTTCGATTTCGTACCTGGATTCCACAACAAATGCACTTTCATCGGCCACTAAAGATTCAGCCACCAACATCTCCATCATTTGCACTCCTATTTGCAATTTGCATTGCTTTTAAGTTCATATTTTTAACAAACACACACAATCGGTTTGTTTGTTGATATTCCCATTTCCATCATAACTTATCTCCCTTTCTCAGATTTAAGTATTTTTTTTATTAAAAGACAAATATGTTTTAACTATTAACGCAACAACCTTTTTTTAAATTATATATCAAATTTGATAATATACCTTAAATTATTGAAATAAAATGCATATTATTTCACAAGTCGCTGTGGCTTTAACATGATTTTTGTTATGTTTAGTAATTAGATTTAAAATCAGAAAAAGAGTTGAAACAGATAAATCAAATTCAGAGGTGATAAATTAAATACAATAGTTCTACTTATTTGTTTCAATTTAATAAACTTAACTTAGAAACACAACTTAACTTGAGAGTTCAAACACAGCTTAACTTGAGAGTTGAGACTTGCTTGTAACGTGTAGCTGTTTCATCTATCGGAACTGACCAAACGGATTACTAAATCTTCAATTAAATTTCTATTGTGACTCATTTTTATTTTTGTTATAGGCCCCATGGTAGATATGTTGCGTTATTGTTGCGAACTCTCTAGCAAAACCCCGAACAACCGGATCACATTGACAAACAGATCACTTTCTACCCGAGGAACGTGATCACCTAGCCCACTCCCACTGTTGGAAAACCTGCCGCCTTAAGCAAATTGTTACAAGCAAAACTTTAACCTATGACCTCTCATAAGAAAAGTCATTGGACTAAAGTTGAACCACTTATTCCTTTGGGGCGAACTATGTAATTAACTAATATAACGTTTGATTGTTTAATAAAATAATGTGAATGCAAAATATAAATTTTTTAGAATTATTTAATTAGATAATTTGATGAAAAATATTTTAATATCAATAAATATGCTATTTAAATAAAAATTATGAATAAATATGAGTGGACCGCCGGATGCCCGGATATACATAAAATGATACCAAGATTGATGTGATTTTGAGATTAAGTTGTACAATAACAGAAGTTAAAATAATCCAATCCTATAACATATTTAGAAATAATTTTTAGAATCTAAAAATAAAAAATAACTGGAAATTATTGATATTAAATAGATAATTTGATGAAAACAATCTTTTAATATGAATAAATATACGAATACACATAAAATAAGCCAGAGATTGATGTGATGGTGAAATAATTTAACCCTAAATCATATTTGGAATCAAAATATAACTGGAAAATATATATATGATTTTAATAAGTAAAAAAGGCACAACAATCGCTAGTGATTGATACTTTATATATTTTATTTAAAGGAAACCTTATAATATATTAAACATAACAAAAATAAATATACAACTAGGACTTTAATGACTTTCCAGAACATTATTCATAATTTTTATGTATATATTAACTATTCATATTCATATACGTGTTTTATATAATTTTACTTCTACCTTTAAATATAAAATTATATAATTTCTCACATTTTAACAAGAAACTAGAGAGACAGTTACGTGTATTACGTGCTATTTTAGATTGGCATCCGATTAGTGTATTCCCCATCATATGTGTTATACCCCATAATGATTTATACCTTTTTTAATACGTCCATATGAATTTATATTTTATGCTTGCATTCAAGGTTGAATATATAACCGATGTGACAAGAAGAGATGGATACATTGAGTCAAAATACGTTTAAGACAACTTTTATAGATATTAAAAGAAAGGTGTTTATATTAAATCAATCTAATTTAATTTATAAAAAACTCAATATTAATTAGCATTAAAAATGGGGAAACCGAGTAGAATGTATCTAGAGACACGAATAGCCCCCGACTTGTATAAGAAAACGTCGCATGGGTCCGACCTTTCTTCAGATTGCTTTTCGCTTCGCCAATCATTATTTTAAACATTATAACTCTCAATTCACACTTGCAAAACTCAAATCACAATGAAGAACAACAATCAAAACTCACCACTCTTCAATGCTCGGTTACAATTAGCAAATCTCGTCTCTGTAATTATCTTCTTCGGGTTCGGTTTATGTTTCGGCATCATCCTCACTTTCCACCTCAAAAACGTCTCATTCAATCTCCAATTCACACAATTATCAATCTCAACCGGCACCGACGACGTAGGTGCATTGCCACCGCCTCCGCCGCCGTCACAAATGAGGATCGGTCTGGAAAATTACGTTCACCCGACGGAAGTTATGCATGATTTGAGCGATGAAGAATTGATTTGGAGAGCTTCGATGGTTCCGAAAGTGACTGAGTATCCATTCGACAGAACACCAAAGGTGGCGTTCATGTTTTTGACGAGAGGACCGGTGTTGCTGTCGCCGTTGTGGAATATGTTCTTCAAAGGGCATGATGGTCTTTTTAGCATTTATGTGCATAGCTCCAATTGGACAGAACCAGAAGACTCCGTTTTCCATGGCCGGAGAATTCCCAGTAAGGTATTAAATTTACATGTTTTACCCCTAGCTTAGTGGATTTTTAAATTTCTTATTATCTTATTGTTTTGGGATTTTACTAGAAGCACTTTCATTCTATCTTATTACAGTAGATGGATATAGAATTTGCCTTAATGAAATCCTTCAAAAGTACTACTACTGAGATGGTTTGTTGTTTTTTATGTTGCATCAAATTTGTACTTGAAACGAGGCTTACTTTTCAAATCGTAATCTTATGAAAGTGTCATTAATAAATAAATGTCTTTACAGTTATTAAAGCAAGAATATTAGTTTTTGACTTGTAAATAAAGCTTTACTAGATATCATGTGCAAAACATCAAGGAACTCTCACGAGTTGACTTTTATAATTTTTAGTTATCCTAGCTAATTGAGATTGTTTGATGGTTAAAAGGTAATTTTTTAATAAAATGTAGGATGTTGAATGGGGAAAAGTCAGCATGGTTGAAGCGGAACGTCGTCTACTAGCCAATGCGCTTCTTGATTTTTCGAATCAACGATTCGTTCTCCTTTCAGAGTCATGCATTCCACTGTTCAATTTCTCGACAGTTTACTCTTATTTAATTAACTCCAACCATAGTCATGTTGAGTCGTATGACCTGGAGGGGCCAGTTGGCAAAGGTCGTTACAACAAGAAAATGCACCCAATTGTTAAAATTAACGAATGGCGTAAAGGGTCACAATGGTTTGAAATGAATCGTGAATTGGCAATCGAGGTGATATCTGATAAGAAGTATTTCCCTGTCTTTCAAGACTATTGCAATGGATCGTGTTATGCTGATGAGCACTACTTGCCTACATTTGTTACACTTAGATTTGGGGAAATGAATTCGAATCGGACTTTGACTTTTGTTGATTGGTCCAAAGGTGGACCCCATCCATCACGGTACATAAGGTATGATGTGACAGAAGAGTTCTTGTGGAAGTTAAGGAGTAACAGAAATTGTGAATACAATGGAAGAAGTAATGAAACGTGTCATTTGTTTGCAAGAAAGTTTACACAACATGCTTTAGACAGGTTGTTAAGACTTGCACCAAGGATTATGCGGTTCAACTCATAGGTTTATCCACGATTTTGTATTATTCCTTACTTTTTTCTATTTTAGATTACTAGATGAAAACTGAATACTTCTTTAAATTTGTATTTTCTTTCTTTCTTAAAGCTAGAAAGTACAAAGGTTCTCCTGTCAAGTGTCACACAATGAGTAATTTAGTTTTCTGTATATGTATTGTTTAACTTTTAAATATATATACGTACGTGGTATACATAAATTAAGCGTGTAAATAAAAAATCTTTGTTTATTTTCAGTTTGTCAAATAATTATTAAAGTATTATTCGGACAATGTTAATCGTGTTTTGGAAAGATATTTTTTGAATAACTGTGAAATCAGATATAGTGAATATAACCTAACTTTGGTATTTGCATGTTTGAAAAGTAATACCATTTTTCTTATGAAAGCTATATTTTGCTTTGCCTAGTTTCGTTATATTACATATATTAGTTACAAGATTTAAAAATCAAATTACGTTATTGATTTGTTCAGTATAACCATGAGTTTCATTTAACACAGTATTTCCATACAAAAAATAATTATTTACAATATTCCTACACCAATCATCATTCAGCTCCTTTCCTAGTAGTGCACCCATAAATCTTTTAAATACTTAAAACGACCTAAATACGCAATATGCTAGAATTTAGGATCATAACGGAGGTCACTACAAAAGTAGTGCCGTAGTGGTCATACACAGTTTTGCACCTATCATGCATATATTTATTATTTTTATTTGTTTTCAATGTTATGTTTTATTTAGTTTCTTAGGGACTAAAGCTAAAATTTAATCGTAAGAATACTATTCATTGGATCAACTGGGACCGGTGTGCGTCTCCGAAGTGGGCAGGAGGGTTGGGCGAATATTTTAGAGGTATTGTGGGGGACGGGTCCAAGATTAAGTTCTGGCTGAATCTGTGGCTCGACAATATTCCTCTTATGCGTCGTTTCCCTAACATTTTTCACCTTGAGGTTGTCAAGGATTGTTGTGTGCAGGACAGGTTAGCCGGAGAGGACATGTGGCTCTGGAGGTATGTTCCTGATTCAGATGTCGAGATCGGGGAGTTCAACACGCTGAAGACTATGCTGAGTTCGATCTCTCTTTCTGATTCAAGCGACAAGTGGAAATGGGTTGGCAATTCCTCTGAGACTTTCAATATGGTGGCCGTGAGAGATCTAATCCGATGGAAAGAAGGCCACAGCTCTAGATATGTGATGAAGTGGTGCAAATGGGTTCCGATCAAATGCAACGCCTTCGCTTGGAGGGCTGAGCTCGGCCGAATTCTGGCGTGTGATGAGGCGTGGTGTTGTTATCATCGATTCTCTTTGCCTCTTGTGCAATGAGGCTGAGGAGTCGGCTGAGCATGTTTTTACCGGGTGTAGTTTTTTCCTTTTGGTGTGGGAAAAAATCAGACAGTGGTGTAGGATTCAAAACTTCTTCTTCTTCTCGGTCAAGGATCTGTTGTGTTTCTCTTCTCACTGTCAAGCGAGAGGGGAGCGCAAGTCGATTGTCCACGGTATCATCTTTACTGCATGCTGGTGTATTTGGATCGCTAGGAATAATAATAAATTTCATGACAAAAAATCTTTAGTGGGGGACGTTTTTGGGAACATTAGATCGTTGGGTTTCCTATGGATTAAGCATAGATCTAAGATTAGGGTCGGCACCTGAGCCGAATGGTGTAATTTTTGTTAATATGTAATCTTTTCTCTTTTGTTTTGTTTGTTGTTTAGCCCGGTTTTCGGGTTGGTGTTTGTTCTATAGAAGTTCATTTTAAAAAATAAAAACATGCGTAATCTTGTAATTTACTTCTAAAAGTTTGTTAACAATGACTGTTTTATGAACTTCCTTATGATTTATGTTAGAAAGTCTGGAAACCCTGAGCCCAAATTAGATTAAGGGCCCATTGTCAGAATCGAAATAATGAGGGGCCAACTATAAAAGCTTATTCAAATAAATGTCATTCACAAACATCACACAAAAATACAAAACAGACCTCATGTGAATCTTGAACCCACACTATTTTTAATGAATTTAATAAAAAACAAATAATAAAAACTAAAGCTGTTAAATTAAAAAATAAGATTAACCCTACTTTACAACACTTGAAACACATCTACTTAACAAAAAATTAAAATCTCAGTTGCCCAAAACTACTCACTGGCAGTGGCTCGGCATGTGTCATCAGATGCGGAAGGCGAGTCGGAGACCGAGTCAAGCATCTCGTGACTCGGAGATACCTCGACGCCCCGTATCTCCTCGATCATTTTTAAAACATAACCCATCGTAGGGCGTTGATCCGGTGCAGCTGCGGTACACGACATTGCAATCTGCAGCAACCCCACCATTTCTTCTTCAATATCCTTATACCTCATTAGCTCCAAATCAAAGACCTCCGCGGTCCATTCTTCACGCACCACCGACTGCACCCACCTTGGCAAGTCCACCGCACCACCGTATCCGGTCCCACCATTGTCCACCACCGCAGGGCATTTGCCGGTTAAAAGTTCCAGTAATAAGACCCCGAAGGCGTACACATCCGATTTCTGAGTGGTTTTACGGGTGTCGATTGTTAGTAGTTCGGGCGCATGGTAGCCGTTGGATTTTGGGGCGGTGGTTGGTGGTGCAAAGGCGGAGAGGCCAAAGTCGGAAACACATGCGGTGCCGGTTCGGTCAAGGAGGATGTTTGTGGACTTGATGTTGCCATGGGTTAGCTTAGGTGACCGGCTAAAGTGGTGGATAAAGACTAGTCCTCTGGCTGCACCGGCTGCAACCTTGAGCCTTGTGGTCCAGTCCAAAGGTGTTCTACCTGGTCCTCTGTTTCCTGTTATGACACAAAACAAAAACCCCTAACAACTTTAGTTAAGGTGTCGTTTTCAGCTTTCACAACAGTGCACAACTTTTAATGCATGGGGTACAACTCACAGAGCAACTCTTTAAGCATATGTTACAATTTTTATAAAACCATTATGAAGAATGTTGTATAATGTTTATTATTGCAGAGAAGCTACTTGTTTTTAGACCATGCGCAGCGGTCATCCCGCTAGGTGGGCGGGGAAAGAAAACTCGGCAGGCCCCGGCGGGAACACCGCCCCCTAGGCCGACGGGCTTGAATGCAACGAGCCAACGGCTCCCGCTCCCCGCTGGTGCTCCTCTTCTCCCATTGGTTGGTTCGGTTGTGGGGCCCAAGAATCCAACGT
>WOUH02000015.1:6214470-6228771 GCA_009936405.2 Stevia rebaudiana
TTGTAAAAAGGGTACTTGAACGGACCAAAACCCGAGCAGTTGAAACTTTTCGGGCAGATAGGCTTATTAAATGTATCAACATTTGTAGCAGAACATAAAAGAGGTGGACACGATAGAAAAACGATCACAAGACTGAAGACGAGAATCATATTATACGTCGAAACAGGAGAGGTTGACGTACAACTAACCAACTTATCACCTCTTTTTTAAGACTCTGTTATATACATGCGGTGCGTGACTTGGTGTATACATCTTCTACCTCTATATATTTTTGCATGCTATTTTTGGAACACTAAAGGGGGGTGCGGTGAATTCTTATGTGAGTACCATTACCAAGTTTCATATTCACAAACTCATTTGTCCTGCTTTTATGCAAAAAAAGAGTACAAAAACTTCATCAAGTTTGTAATAATTTCCACACAAAGACTTTGACTCTCTCCCTTCCATTCATTTTTAACCCCTTTCAAACGTCGAAAGAACCCACTTATAAAGTTTTATGTTCTTTACCAATTATACCCCATGTTATACACGTCTCCATTAATCATATTTAAAAGTTAGAAGAATAAGACATCATTTAAGAGTGTGTACCAATTTCAGTATATAAAAACTACAGAGTGTTTTTAAATTTCACATCATTCATGAGTGCGGCAACTTCTTCGAATGCATCAGAACCACACAAATAAGAGTTAGAAGTTCTTGACAGATACACACATAGGCCAGATAAAATAAATAATAAATAAGAAATATTTTAGAAAACCATAGTAAGGATTGGTGTAATTACAATAAAAAATAATTATACCATTTTATCAGACCTTAGAATGGTGAGATTGCAGTGTAAAGAGTTTAGAAAAGTAAAACTTCTGGATGACCAGTGTAATACATAACTAAGATTAATGTTTCAAATTGATCTTATTAAACCTGATGTTACTGATAAAATTTCATACAATTTATTACTCCCAACTTATTTATTCTCAACTCACTATCAAATAATAAGCAATCTCAAGACCTACATGCTCATCATATCACATGCTATAACTTGTTACAATATTATTTGCATCTACCACATTTGTATACATACCAAATCTAGATTCAAATGAGTAAATTGGAGGTTATATTAGTGTGGAAATTAAAGAAATTGGAGGTTAAATTAGGCGAGTTTAACTCCACTTGGTCGTTTTCCCTCCATCGCATCTTTCTTTTTACGACAATCTGCACATAAGAAAGGACCTTGCCACGGGTTTGAGGTTGTTGAAAAGATGGAACCCGCATGAACCGATATCCCTTCGTTAGCCGCTATATCAACTTGACAAACACCGCAAATAAAAACACCCGATGTTGATGAGCCATCGGTCTCCTCATTCCCCAATCTACATAATTATAAATATATACAAAAAAGACGTTTATCAACAATCTAATCTTGATTTTGAATAATTTAAATCAAGTTGACCTTTCTGCAAGCATGGCTGAACCTTGTTCAAAAAGTTCTTCTACAACACCAACAGCGGATAGTTTCTTTGACAGTTTACTAGCAGAAGAACCGCGCGATTTTGCTCTGAAAAACAAAGATCTGAGCTTGCTTTGTTTTTTACGTGGCGGAGATTGTGGTGGCATTGCACTGTCCGGAGGAATTATGTCCACAACTATGCAGGTTGTATCATCCCTTAATCCCCTTGTTCTTAATGCTTCCTGATTAATAATCATCCATACCAGCAGAAGTTAGAAAATGTAGTCATGCTAATTGGTGCAGTTTGACTTTCAGGGTCAATTGACCAAACTTTTTTACTTCATAATTGGAACAAATATCAATGTTTCAGCAAACCGTATGGTAACTCGATCGTATCACGTCAAATACACTTACACAAGTACTAATTTGTGGTTATGTTTATGATGAAATCCAAAACAAAGTCAAGAAGCTTAAATTACTAGGTTTGACCTCCAAAGTCAAAACATACTTAAGAACACTAAAATACAAATTAAACAAACTACCTTTACTACTTGTCTAGCAGCAAGTTCAGCAGGCAAACCGCGACAAGATTTTGCAGCAATCTCTGATGACACCGCATCCCAAATTCCATCAGAAGCTATTATAAGCCTTCCACCCGCAGTCGATAACTTTTGCACCAAAAAATGATTCCAATGGAGTTAAAAAAAGATGCAAAATAACAGAATGGGACCCACATAAACGGAGATTAATAGCAAATTGTACGCGAGATAGTTAGTTAGTTAGTTACCTTGACTTGCTTTACATATGGTATTGGAACGATAAATTCTCCAACATCCATGTCTCCGATTGATCTTGAAAGACATAAACCTCCCGGCCAACAACGAAGGGGACCAATCTGTCATAATTTATTTAAAATCAGATTCAAATTAAGTAGATAAAATTAATAATTTGTTGACGTTTATCTTTTTTTTATTAAGTAAAACCTCCCACCTCAGCACCACCCAAGATACTGAGCCGCCCTACTTCCCCGCCACTCGCCTTAACCCGTTCTCTTCTGAAATAATAATCAACATCTTTCATCTAGTAACACAACTCTTGTTTAAAACAAAAATAAGAAAAATAAAAACTATACAATAAGTCAATTTTTATACAGATTTAACTTACTCCTCTTGGTTCTCTTCAAGTCTATGATCAACAGTCAAAACAGACACATCACCACCTTGTGTATCCAGAATGCAACGGGAATCTCCAACTGATGCAACCGTCACAGTCCATCTATCAACAATTACAAATGTAGCAGTTGTTCCTGAAGTTTGACCTGCAAAAAGTCAAACCATGAGTTAAACTGCTTTTCAAAGCTGTAATTAGGAACAAGGGTGACATCACATGCCTTTTCTCTGAAACTCCTTATCAGTCTTGACAAAACCTGCAACTAACGCCCTTGGTAACGCCTGAATCCACTCATCGGTTCCAAGACCGCGTGGAATCGCGCTCAAAATATGGTTTAAAAGATTATCTCTTGAATATAATGCAGCAGCATTCCCATTGTGACCATCAAATATCTACAACATAATTACATATTGCATATGAGTGATTTAAAACTCATGGATCTGACATTAGTTTGAGAACAACATACCGCAAAAACAAAAAAGCTTGCTGATTGATGACCAGAAACTCTTTGGCAATCGGTTTTGATCATGAAAAAGTCTTCACCTTTTCTTGATTGAGCTGCAAACCCGTATCGAACAGTTGGTTTCTCCATCTTCTCACTTTTCATTTCTCTGCTGATCAATGTCGCTAATGGTACAAGATCATGCTGTTGATGTTGATGCCTCTCTATTCTCGATCCCATGGTTTGCTCAATCAAATAAACAACTTTTCTCGGAATCCAGATTAGAACAATTCACAGATTACAGTTTCGAATCATCACGCTAATGCCCCCAAATGTATTTCGGAAAAACAGGGGACAAAAAAATTGTGTTTTTGGATGTTTAATCTGCAAAAGGAAACATGAAAGCATACATACAGAAATATCTGAGAAGTGAGAACAAGTTGTTACGAATTTGAAATCTAAAAGAACACAAAGTAATGGTAACAGATCTAGAACTCACCCATTAAGAGTTCGATTGTAAATGTAAAGCTCAGATCCGACAAGAGTCCTAGGAGAAATAACAAGAACAAGAACTATGAAATCATGAGTGCCAGCTATTGATTTGCAATTAATATGCATGCATAAGAATTAAATTGTTTTTAAAATGAACAAGAAAAACAAAAAACCGAGGTCAAATAAACATCCACATCTTGCAGAGAGGAAACATAGATATTTCAACGAATAAATTAATGGGGGTATTAAATAAATGGGGAACAAAATAGATTAAACAAGAGCCAAATCACATCGATTGAAAGTGATTCTTTTAATCTAGATCCAAAAGGAGACCCCTTTTTTTTATAAGCGGACTCTCTTGAAAGTGATTCTTGCTTTTAACCCACCAGAAAATAAAAAATCAAAAGCCAGATTGATGAGATTCTTGATTTTAACGCGTTTGAGTGAAAAAATGGGGCTTTTTAAAAAAATTAAATCTTGTAGTGTTGTGAGGAAGGAATCTTGCATCAATAGTGATTCGTTTTGTTTTGAAGGATAATTTTAAGGCGAATATGAGATAATGGTTGACACGCGTTGCATTGATTTTCCGGCATAAATTTTTGCGAGGAGCACACAAACGCACAAATCAGGTTGTCAACAAAGTGCTAAAAATGCTTTGTTTTTTATAAATTTTTAAATAATTTATTCATATGAATTGGAATTTCTAAAAAACTACTTTGTTTATTTTTGTGACCATGCAAATGTAAGTAGTTATATTACTTTTTTTTACGGCCAACATATTATTATTATATACAAAAAGAAAAGTATATATAACAGTATTTACAATCGTCAAAGAAACGAATACTCTAAATGTTAGTGGTTAACGGTCTTAAAAGTACCTTTTTTTGCGGTTTATGAGACTCATCAACATAAGGATTTAAAATGAAATTAATGTATAATAATCAATAATCATAGTCTACTACTCAAAGATATGTGATGCTTACCTTAGAAACAATTTCACATCACCGTTTAATCAAACACATACATAAGCTTTCGTGAACTGATTTAAAAAAATTAAAAATACAATAAAAGATGTGTAGAAATCTTTATCAACACTACATTTCATAATGAAATGATAAAACAATTGAAATAGCGAGTTATTATTGACTTTAATGAGTTATTATTGACTTTAAGTAAGTCAAGAATAACATTTAGATCCTAACATGATTATTTAGTAATTTGATATACAATAGTTTTTTTTTACCAAGTATGTACCAGTGACGTTACAACAACCAAGCATATAATAAATTTAGGTTTGTGCCACTTGAATCCTCCGACCTTTACATCTATCACTAAATCATGGTTGAACCAACATGCTACAATTTATTCATCCTTGTTGTCATCTTTGCTCAAGTGACTTACATATCGACCACTTTTCTATATTCACCAAAGGGGTTTGAGTTGTATGTGGATATATGATTACTATAACATGTAGGCCAATTAGTGAGGAGTCACAACTCTTCAAACCAACCATCTCACCCTTATATACATGTGAATTAAACCATTGCATCACTTGGATGTGAACCAACATGACCTTCACTTGAACCGTTAGAAGTGATGGTATGAACCTCACAACGAAGCAGATTTTATAGCTAATATGGATGGCATGGGGTTAAAGGCACTCAAATAGATAAATTTTTTGTAACTCATGTCATAATAAGATAAAAACTAAGAACGTCTATAATACAACTGGTAAAGTTGCTGCTTTGTGACCTTCAGGTCATGGGTTCAAGCCATGAGAAACAGCCTCTCACACAAAAAGTGCAGGGTAAGGTTGCGTACATCAGATCGTGAAGCGATCCGGCCCCTCCCCGGACCCTGAGCAGAGCGGGAGCTAATTCAAGCACCGGGTACGCCCTAAGAACATCTATAATAATTGTTAAACTAGACAAACTTCGTAAAAGAAAAAAAACTTAACTTTATTGTTTTAAATAAATGATTCGAATTGATTATCGACGTGATTACGTACATGAAACTTTGCATCGTCACGAGCCACCTTTATTCTTTTAAGGGTTAGTTACCTTGCTTCTTAAGTTACTACTAAGAGTGATAGCAACTATTTTCATGAATATTACGATTCATTTGACCCTGTTAAGTGTTATGTCCTTTGAACAAGTTAGTCAGGGGCTGCCGTCCTTGTACCCATCGAGAACTTTTATGAATGTTTTCTTTGTATATGTGTTTATTGAAATAAAACTGATGGGAACCATGAAATTAATTTAGAGTTTAGGTAAAGGCAATAAATATTGCAAACTCATGTATCAATCACCATCAGTCCATCCATTCACTACAAGATAGTGCTAACTCGTACTGTAGGCTTCTAACCCAAACCACTGAACCAGCCTGTTTTTGATAGGGACTTTTGGGCCCACCAGGCCACGATAACCGCCCTCACTATCCCACTATTATAACACCAACCAGTTACCAGCTAACCATACAAGCGGGTCCGTTTGGATTAATTATAAACATTTAAGTTTAGTATAGTTTTATTAACAACAATTTTCTAATCCTAAATACCATCTATTCATATGCTTACAATGATACAATCAACAATAAAACCAGAACACAAGATCATTGGCGTCTAAATTGTTTCTAATTCTTTCTTTTTTTTTCTTTTATTGAAGTCAATAATTTTGTAATGTCAACCATCAAAATCCAAATATTGGACTAAGAATAATTATTATTTTATGAGTGTGTGAATCTTAAGATATTAAAAGTAGTAAGAATAAAGTAAAATTGTATTGATCAAGTATCTTACATCTAAGGTGGAAGGTTGAGATATTGTAGTAAGATAAGAATATTACAACAAAAAGGTAGTGTGTTTAAAATCATGCCTAATTTTTTTGTCCAAGAAAATTTTATCATATATCTGATAATATGTAATTTTTTTGTTTTTTATGGTAACAGACTGAGTATGTAGTCCATAATAAACTTAACGTCTAATACTATATGGATGAATGAAAAGGTTAAGATAACGATATTTGGCGTTGAGTGTGGGTTATAGACTTATAGAGCATTTACAATAGCATCTTCACCCTCATACTTTTAATTGAAGTTAAAAACACATTTATCTAGGACTGTTCAGTGAAAATTCGGTTTATTTACAAGCATACATTTATCCTTGATATTTACAAATAATTTAAACACCTTCCACATATCATTTATAAAAACCTTCCATGTATGATGAGACTTACAGCCCCGTCGCTTATTGAAGTGCTTGGTGAAGTCCGCTAGACCACATTTTCACAAGCATTTGGTTGAAGAAAACTTGTTAATGCACATGGATCATGCTCAAAGACATAGGATCTTTCTAATACGCTATGATAAAACTTGCCAAGTTTATTTTACAAAAGACCAATTATGAAAATTAAGACAAAGAAATCACGGAATCCAGAGCCAGCCAAAGGGGTGAAGCTTGGGCCCTAAAACTAATGGCCCTCACTTGTTATTGGGTTTCTATTTTGGGTTTATGACAAAATTAAACCCTCCTTCATAATTCATAAAAAGTTAAATAAATAAATAAATAAATACATACCAGAGGCAACAAGCCAACAACCGCTTTCGTCTTCAGAGGTTAATAATTCTATTCTTCAGCCTTCATCGTCTTAGTAATTTATTTACATAACATAGCAGTCGATTACTCAATAGTAAATAATCGCGGATCTGACTTTTTTGTTGTTTCAGGTTTCAATCGATATTGGCATATTGCTTCCGAGTTACGAGCTTCAATCGGACATTCAAAGTTTTGCATATCTTGTTTTGGAATTTGATTATCTCTTTATTGCTGGTTTGATTAACTTTACTCATTTAATTATCCTACTAATTTGATTATCTTTGCTAACCATTACTTCTTGGATTACAACCAACGTGAATAGCAGAAGGTCAAAAAGGGTAGAATGTTTTGTTTGAGAACAATTAACGATTTAATTGAAAGCAAATAAAATTTTTGGTAATGGTTAAGATTATTTAAGTATTCTGTATTCATGTTTTGACCAAGTTGGAAATTTGAAGTAAAGCAAATAACTTGATAGAAATTTTGATTTGAGAACAAATAAAGATTTGTGAACTTTATTCATGGTTGTAATGGTCACTTATACTTTTCATTGCTTTCTCAGTTTTAATTTTTTTTTTACTAATGTAGCTAAATACACTACTATGGGGCTTTTATACATGTAAATCTGCAAAATGATTTTATCTACTAGTATGATTCTTCAATTGCAATATATCTCCATTACTACTGAGTGCACTTGATGCACTGTTTTCACTTTGCCAATCACCGGTGACAGACACCGGTGACGGTAAGAAGTCTTTCAACAAAACCACCGAATCAATTATTTCAGACTCTCTGATATTGTCACCATCATCTTCATCCAGTTTCTTTTCCGCTTGAATTTTCATTAACTCATCCAACACCTCGTTCATCGTAGGCCTTATATCCGAATCAAATTGTACACATCGAAAAGCCAGCTCTGCAACTGATGTGATCATGCTCTTGATTTCGGTATTTGATTCAGATCCTAACATCGGGTCAATTAACTGATCAAATTCACACTTTTGAATCCTGTTTATCGCGAAGTTAGCCAAACTAATCTCGTCTCGAGACCGACTTAAATCGACAACCACCTTTGATGATATTAGTTCAATCAAAACTACCCCAAAGCTGTAAACGTCACTCTTATCTGTTAACTGATAAAGTTGGTGATATTGTGGATCTACATATCCCGGAGTACCTTGAGGAGCCGTTGACACATGAGTGACATTATTCGGTAAGAATCTTGAAAGACCAAAATCCGCTACCTTGACACAGAAATAATGATCTAGCAAAATATTATCGGTCTTTACGTCTCGGTGTATGATTTCAGAAGCATGGAGGTACGCTAACGCGCTAGCAGTTTCAATGGCAATGTTCATACGCGTTGACCATGTTAGCAGGCTCTGATTAGGTTTTTCTTTATGAAGGTGATCAGCAACGGTCCCATTGGGAATGTAGTCATATACTAATAACAGCTCGTGACTCTGCCAAGAGGTGCAACCGTAGAGCACAACAAGGTTCGGATGTTTTAATCTGGTCAAGATCTCAACCTCGTTCATGAACTGTTGGACTCGCTTGTAGTTGTGCTCATATAGTCTCTTTACTGCAACCTCTCGCCCGTCTTGGAGTTTACCTTGATACAAAAAGATAACACATTTTATCGTTATCGATCAGTGTTTTATCCAACAATAAGCACGTTAAGTTCTTACCATAATAAACGGCTCCGAAACCACCATCACCTATTTTGTGAGATGGGCTAAAGTGTGTGGTGGCATCTTCAAGCTCTGAGTAGGAGAAAACAGAGACACCACAAAAGAGACATCCTTCTTCGAGATTTGGAGATCTGTTCTTTGACGAGACGTATGAAAATGGATTGGTCTTACTGCGACAACGCCATATTATAAAGATGACACAAGAGACCATGAGGATAAAGGATGATCCAACAACAACTAGAGAAAGAAAAATCAACAACTTCAGGTATAATTTCCAAAATCAACAATTAGGATGTGAAGATGTGTGTATTACCTAATATCAATTTCACCGTTGGTTTTCCGTTTCCTGCAACAACAGATAAAAGATAAGAATCATGTCACATAATAATAGAATGATTTCATGAAATCAGTTCTGGTGTACCTACCCTTTATGTTGGGTTTTAAACACATAAAATTGCCGTTGCTAACATTACACTCTCCGCCTTTTTTGTGACAATTTTCACAAGAAGCTGAAAGCTGAAATGAAATAGAAAATCCAGAAGAGAGAAGAGAAGATATGTTGGTTTCGTCAGGTTGTTTTGGATAAAATTGCCATCTTTGCTTCACTGGTAACCGTATTATTTCACAAGTATTTGGAAGATCGCTTGGAATTGTTGCATTGCTGACCAAATACTTGTAATAGAAACTGTGATTTTTGCAAGTGTTGTAGCTGTGATATCCACGTTGGTCAAAATAATCATGAATTTGTTGATCATACGTTAGATTGTTTGGACATTTGAAGAGAGTGATGAAGGGATCTATCGAAATGGAATACAAAAGCGGGCTTGGAGAAGTGATGTTATTCATAAGAACCTCACAGGTTTTATTCGGCTTAAGTTGGTCAAGTGTTTTGTTAAAGATAACCATTGAAGAACCAGAATCAAACTTCTCCAAAATCAAATATGGTTGTCCTTTGATCTTAATCTCCCCGCGTGTTTTACTACAATTGACCTTGATCAACCCGCATGTCGTATCAGTGGCATTGTAAAACGGATACTTGAATTGGGCCAAAGCCGGGCAATTGAAGTTTTCTGGGCACACGGGCATAGAAGTGTTTCCGTATGTAGCAGATTGAAGAACAGGTAGACTAACGGAGACGAAAAATAAGACAATAATCATTTTAAGCATCCAACAGAACAAAAATAATATTATTGAGACTCCATTGTTACATGAACATGGATATTTGTATATGATTTAGCCTAAAAGATATTTACAATGATATTCATCCATCATTTGCCAGTTTCTTCCATCAAGACTTTGACTAGTTGATTATTCTCCTCCGTTATCTTTAACCCCCTTTAAAGTCGTTTTTGACTTTAAACGCCATTTCACACAAGCTTTGTTTGCGTATTATTGAAGCAGGACCATATAAATTAATAATTGTAGAATATGAAAACCCCATCGGTTGTTTGAATTTAATATACAGATATTCTAGTCCTTTCAAAAAGTTGACCGGAACTCGTAAATGCCAAACACATAAATTTTTATATTATTTACGTTTATTGATCAAGCAAAGCATCAAAATTCAAGTCGTTGACTCCTTAAGGTTGTGCTCAGTTTTATAACCTGGGAACAAATTTTAAACCTTAGAGTGGGTAAAAGAGTTGAAAATGTGAAACAAACTATATAAAATGATGACGACAACAATCGTACCCATTAATTTTTACTCTTATCAAAGCTAGAGGTAAGGTGTTTAAGTAAGGTTTGGGGGCGTTGTGGTAAGATTTGAGATGGTAAGATATAGACAAAAGGAGATCCAAAACAAACAACACTAAAATTGATGAAATTTAATAACTATTAGTGAATATTTTCTAATATAATTAAAACAAATAATTTATTTTTAAGTTTATAATTGTATAAACATTTATTTTAATTTTTTTTATTAAATTTAGTTTGGTAATAATTTTTTAAATTATAAAAGTCACTTCAAAATATTTGAACGGTTTAAAAAAAGTATAGTTGGTTTTGAAGTATTCTATTAGAGGATTGGGTATTTTTAGTGTAAAATATCGTAATTAAGGTTTACTGAATAATTAGAATAACTCAACAAAGAAATATGCATAATGATTGTAACAACAATAAGATTACTAGGTGGGTTTAACCCTAGAACAAAGGACTCAGTGACAACTACATGGTTCCTTGATTTGTGATGATTCTTGAAGTGGAACTAGCGAGCCTTTAAATAGGCAAGAGATCCTTTGAAGAAGAAAGAAAAAGTCGACCGTTTGAAGGAGAACACTGAGCAAAGATAAATTAAATTCTCAAAGAAAACCAACGAGCATTCAATGGCAGGAAATATGATACTTGGAGCAAGATACACCCATCACCCTTTGATTTAGAATAAGTCCAACTTTAGCCCTTCAAAGATGGGAAACCTGCAAAGATAAAAAACAAATATAAGAAATAGATCATGATAAACATGTTTACAAAGAGAACATTTTATGAGTTGGTGGTAAGTAAAAAAGTGTAAACTCCACCTCAAGTACCTCACTCACTCCTTAATCACTAGTACTTTAAATGGTGACATGATGAAACATTTGATGGTCGCACAAAATTGGATACACTCCCTACGTGAGTGCACTCATAATTTCACGGCTCACACAGGCCGGTCATGATGAAAGAAAGTGATATTCTCGTGAGCATGATCCATGTGGACGCGCTTAGTTTTTGGGACTGTGGTCTTGAAACTTTTGTTCTTTTATTTATGGTATTTGGATTAGAATGTTTTGTAATTTGTGTATTAGACTTGTTATTTTGACTATAATAACACTCATTGATAAAGAGCTTTATATTTCTAGTGAGCTTTTCAGTCTTTGTATTTACTTAAAGTACTAAATGAGTAAATTACACCATTATTTAATCTATATAGTAAGATCATATCGATTTTTATTATTTACTTTAAGAAATTACAAGTTTACTATCACTCATTTGATTCTTTTGGTTAACTCTTGAGAAATGAGCATAATAGGAACCTAAACTCGCAACCGGCACTGTGATTCAATCGTCTGGCTGTGATATTATATTCTCTGTTTTTGTATACGAAACGCATCATCATCACTTTCGATCGTCTCTCAAACCTGCACCAGCGTGCAAGATATTCCTTTTCTCTTTTTTAAACGGGATTGGATTTGATTACCAAATATATATCCTTGACTTTTGTATTCTAAATCAATGTTTTACCTCCTAAGTCCGAAGATCAATTCTGATTTGATACTTTTGGTGATTCAAATCTGTTTTGCTCCCTCCCAACTAAGAAGTCTAATATTTCCCAACTAAGAAGTCTAATATTTTTGACAATCAAGTTTAGGTTATTTTGACTGTGATTGATCTCTATAAGCAATGAAATACGAGAACAAGGTTGATTTGTTTGTATTTGCTATGTTATTGTGTTAAAAAAAAAAACAAAAACTTACCTTTAGCTGTAAATTGTAATAGTATCGAATGGAGCAGAATGCTTAGTCTCCATGAGAATCTCATGGAATTAGTGTCAAAATTGGTAATTTGAAACATCATGGTATAACTTCATAATAATACAATTACATAGAAAAAAGTTGCTGAAAATATGTGATTTAGAATACGCAGGGGATAAATTGAAAACTTTAAACGTCAATTTTCATTGACATTCTATCTCCATTGCTGCTTATCGTCGTGGATGCACTGCTATTGCTTTCCCATTTACTAGTGACAGAGATAGACGAAGGCGGGCAATCTTTTAACAGAATCCCTAACTCATTGATTTCAGATATTGGTGGCGGATTTAAGGTTTCCAAATCTTTAATAGTATCACCAACATTTATACTTCTTTCAGCTTGAATTTCCATCAACACATCCAACACCTCGTTCATTGTAGGCCTCATCTCTGAATCATACTGTAAACATCGAAAAGCCAACTCAGCTACTAATGTGATCATGTTCTTGTTTTCAGCATTTGAACTGGATCCCAACATCGGGTCGATTATTTGATCGATTTCACATCTTTGGATTTTGTTTAAAGCCAGGCTAGCCAAACTAATCTCATCTTGGGACCTTCTTAAATCAACGGCTGCCATTGATGATATGAGCTCAATCAAAACTACCCCAAAACTGTAAACGTCACTTTTATCTGTTAACTGATAACGTTGGTGATATTGAGGATCTAAGTATCCCGGGGTTCCCTGAGGAGCCGTTGACACATGAGTGACATTATTTGGAAAGAGCCTTGAGATACCAAAGTCAGCTACCTTGACACAAAAATTGTGATCAAGTAAAATGTTGTTCGTCTTTACATCGCGGTGTATGATTTCAGATGCATGGAGATACACCAATGCACTAGCGGTTTCAATGGCGATTTTCATGCGTAGCGGCCACGTTAGCACACCAGGATTTGCTTGTTCTCCGTGGAGGTGATCAGCAACGGTTCCGTTTGAAATGTACTCATAAACAAGGAGAAGTTCTCGGCTTTGTCGAGAGGTGCAACCATAAAGCAAGACTAAGTGTGGGTGTCGTAAGTTGGTCAGAATTTCAACCTCATTCATAAAATGTTGGACTCGCTTGTAGTTATGCTCGTACAGTCTCTTTACTGCAACCTCTCGCCCATCTTGGAGTTTACCTTTTTCACAAAAATTAAGTATGAACATCTGGTTAAGCAAGCGGAGTGTGTTGTAGCTATTATAACCTCAATTGTTTTAAGTTGTAATTAAAATGAGTCGTTTTTACCATAATAAACGGCTCCAAAACCTCCATCGCCTAGTTCATGAGAAGGGTCGAAATTTTTGGTGGCTTTTTCAAGCTCAGTGTAGGAGAAAATAGAAACGCCAAAAAAGAGACTTTCATCTTCAGGTTTTGGAGATTCATCCTTTGATAAAAGATTGTTCTTGTAGCGATGGCGGAAAATGAAAACGACAGTAGAGAGCATGAGGATGAAGGCAGATCCCACTAGAACTCCTAGAGTAAGAAAATGCAACTAGGTCAGACATAGAATATTCTTTAATGTATATATATGTGTAGTAATAATACATGCGGTTAAAGTCGTAACTTACCTATGATCATAAGTATCGGTTTTCCTGCAGTAATCAAACGTCAAAGGATAAGTTACATACAGTATCTAAAATAAGGATAGAAAGACAAAGTTAAAAGAGGTAAATACCTTTTTTGGCATCTGAACACTTAAAATTTTCATGGTGGTCATGACAATAACCATTTTTGTGACACTCGTCACAAGAAGGTGACCAGAAACGAATTAAATACTGAGAAGTGAGGAGGGAAAATATATCTGGATCAATAGGTACTTGATTGTTTACCATTGGCAATCCCCCTGGCAGCTGTATTACTTCACAACCATGTGGGACTTCACGTGGAAATGATGTAGGGCTGGTGGAATTCTTATAGTAAAAATTATGATCTTTGCATGTGTTGTATCTATTATAATTCGGTTGCTCAAAATAACCATCAA
>WOUH02000015.1:6228871-6243378 GCA_009936405.2 Stevia rebaudiana
CTGTATACACAAAAATGAAGGGCCCAGATTGAATCTCTTATAAGATGGAGGGCCCAGATTTAGTTAATTGTTTCACACGATAAAAGTTGGTTCACAAAGTATACATCTCCTATATATATATATATATATATATGTATGTATGTTTGTTTAAAAAAATATATAACTTTAGTATTTTTCTATTTCGAAACAAGTGTTAATCTGTGTTAGGTTTTTCAAGCTTAGAATTTTTTATAAAACCATGGAACGTATATGTAAATATACAAATTCATTGTATATGTGTTTTTATAATAAAGCATTTCTATGATTCCTAACACAAGTATGAGACAACATATAAATATGTTAACAAAAACGTTTAAAGAGCCTTAGACTTGAAAGTGAGTTACTAACATATTTTTAGTCATACAATATAAGTAGCTAATATTTTAAGAATATTTTAGGTATCATAATAAAGCGATTTTATAAAAGTTCAGTTTTGTTCATGATTTTCAACAAAATACACAAGATTCCCTAAATGAATACTATTACAATTTATTGGTGACATTATTAACCACATTATATTGTGAGGCTTGGAAACTTATTTATTCTCATAATATCAAACTTATTAGTAAAATCAATTGGTTATATAACAAAACATCTAGTTTCGAAACACAATTTATTAATAAACATTAATAAAGGTTTATGTATTTTCTTGCACACACACATATATATATATATATATATATATATATATATATATAAATTTTCACATTTGGAATGTAAGACTAAGATTAGTTAATATTTACATAACAAATATGTATATTTAAGCCTAAAGACTTCAGCGAAGATGACGAACCAACTAATATACTTGATAGAACTTAAATTCTAAACAATACGTGTGCTTTAAAATACAAGGTACTTGTTAGTAGAAAAGTTGAAGAACTTGAAATAAAGGAATTAGACTTGAACAAAAGCTTGAGAATACTTGGTGTTTGGAAGTTTCTTCTTTGGCAGCCAATAATGACGAGAAAGAGTTAGTGTTGTTGAAGAAAGTATGGTGGTGGAAATCAAGTATATTTAATTTCTAAAAACACTGATGGTATTCGTATAAGAGCTTGGAAGTTGATTTCTTTGAGTGTGAACTTGGATGAATGAGGATGGCGTACTCCAGATTTGGTCAATGATTTTATGGAAGGTTGGTTATGTGTGCATGTTAACAAAATTACTAGACTATAGGATGGCAATATGGCATAGAGTTGGCAAAATAAAAGAAATAATAACTAAATTATGAAAACTATTGCATTGCCGTTCAAAAGAGAAAAATGTGTCTTTCTTTACTACTTTTATATGCAGATAAGAAAGAGAATTTGACAATCTTAATTTTAAGAAAGGATGGTCCAATCTGGAATACAAAAAAAGAAGCAGGAATCATTTCTTGGATTGCTCGCTTCTGAATCTCTCATACATGAAAGAGGGATTCACGATTTGGCTCCGATTCAAAATTTTCAATTTCGGAACCTCAAATCTTATTTCTATAAAGGTAATCTCCATCTTTTTTGATCTTCATTCGCAATTCAAGCAATTACAGCGAGAACTATAGGTAATTTATTTTGTTTTTCATTTTTTGATCTGCATCTTTTTTGTTCTTCATTGTGCAATTGCTTTAAACCGAGAAGAACATGGAGTTTTTTGCAATTACTGTTGATTTGTGCAACTTATTTTGCTGATGTTTTTACACAGGTAAACAAATCAGCAACTGTTTGAGAACCGAAGAAAGATACCCGATTATACACAGGTAAACAAATCAGCAACTGTTTTGTGCAATGTTTTTATTAAATATTTTTTTTCAAAATCTGTGTATATGTATTTAGATTTGATTATTAATGTATACATGGAGAAGTTGAAATCTGAGTTTTATAATTGGGTATACTCAGGTATAAATGTAGAAACATAGAATCTTGAAGATATAGAACTCATACAGTTGTGCATAATCTTGAAGAACTATGGGTGTGGTTGTAAATAATATTTAATACATGGATACAGATTAAATTTACTGAGTTTTATATGATGTTGATAGATAATGTTTTATAAAATCTGAGTCTCTGACTTTTAGAAATCTGAGTTTTCTAAAAAATATATTATAAATCTGAGTTTTATAAACTCTGAGTTTTTTAAATACAAGATAATACACCAAGATGATATTATAGATTTGGCATATGATATAAATCATATAATGATCTATGGTAACTTTTGGATCATGTAGTAGTTGGTATGCTGGTCATATGCACCTTATGTCCACATTGCTCCAAATGAAGTTTTAATCATGAACAATAGAACAGTAATGATATCCCATGAAATAATTTGTTATTGTATGTTTTGGATCTTAAATTTTTCTATAAATCTGAGTTTATATAAATCTGAGTTTAGATCGGAGTTTTAATACCAAAAAAATTATAAAAACTTAGTTTTTTATATTTAACAGCTAACAGAATATACATCAGTAGCTTTATAAATCTGAGTTTATATAAATCTGAGGTTTTTAAATTTGAGTTTTTTTATAAATCTGAGTTTTTTATATTTATTTGATTATATAAATCTGATTTTATATTAAATTCACTGTGCTGGTACTGAGTTTATATAAATCTGAGATTTTTACTTTTTTTTTTCTATAAATCTGAGTTTTTTACAAATTCAGTACCAACACTTTGACTGTTTATATAAATCTGCAACTTTTACACTTTGTCCACCTTTGGTCCTACACCATTAGAAATAAAAACTCAGACTTACAAAATGTGAGTTATATAATTTTAGTATTCATAAAACATAAACATAAGAAAAATAATATTTAATGTTTCACCAATTTGACCCATTAAGGTCCTAGAATACTTTTGATGCATTATAAATTAGTGTTTTAATGTCAAACAAACATACAACTTTTGATGCGAGCTGATAAATCTGAGTTTTTTCTATAAATCTGAGTTTTTTTGTCTCCTTTTTAGGATAATCATGAAGGGGTTTAAGGCGAGTTGATTTGGTGTCATGTTAAAGGTAAATTATGAGTTTTTAATTAAAGATAATTGTTATTTAGATCGGAGTTTTAATACCAAAAGTTTTTATAAGGAATTAGTTTTTTATATATAACATCAGTAGCTTTATAAATCTGAGTTTATATAAATCTGAGTTTATATAAACTTGAGTTTATATTAAATTCACTGTGCTGGTACTGAGTTTATATAAATCTGAGTCTTTTACATGATATAATTAAATTAGTTCTTGAATATAAAAATACTTATAATTAATTAAACTTATAAAAATTGAAAATTGACTCATTTGACCCATTAAGGTCCTACAATACTTGATCATGGGTATATTAGAGTTGTGTCCAATTGTTTTTTAAAATCGGATTGAAAATTGAGCCGTTTACATGATTTGAAACCATGGGTATATTAGAGTTATTTCCAACTGTTTTTTAAAAATGGCATTTTTTAAAGATACAAATTCATCTCTGATATGTTTTTTACTTATTGTATCTGATGATTTTTATCTATGATGTTTTATAATATACATCCCTTTTATGACATTTCTGATTCAAGTAGGCCTTCAATACTTGATTAATTGTTTGACCCATTTGACCCATTTGATACTATGGATTTATATTTTGTTCTCATACGTCAAATTCTAATAAAAAGACGATCATCGATAGATTAATTTAAATGTAAGACAAGCTTCATCAAATGTAGTAAGTAATTGTTAAAATTAGAACACAATAATTTAACCGGATAAAAAAAATGAAACGTGGTACTCTGATTGTTTTTCATTGGATGTATGGGAATTGGTTACTGGTATGATATTCTTTGTAATTTGTTTATGTTAACCTAGAATACTTGACCCATCTGATATGTATGATATGTATCTGATATGTTTTGAGATTTAAAATATTGTATCTATGAGGTGTTTTCTACTTATTGTATCTGATATGTTTTGGACTTATAAAATATTCGGAACACTTATTGGATTCATTTAAAGATAAGTTATAAGTCTAATTATATCATAAACATAAGAAAGATAATATTTAGTGTTTGACCCATTTGACCATTATGGTCCCAAAATACTTGATCATATTAGATGCATTATAAATTAGTGTTTGTTCCTAAGAGGTTGTATTTGTATTTGGTTAATAACAGGTGTGCAATTCACTAAGGCTCAAGTATTCAACAAGGTATTTTATTAAATCGTTCTTTTTTTTTTTTCTGACTTAAGTTTTGAATTCAAGGGGGATCTCACGTGAAAATACCAAGGTATACACCTCAAATGTTGTTTATCGCGAAGTTCTACATGATGAATGACATGAATGTGTATTAAAACAAAGGTAATGTAATGCATTTTGTGTATTAGGTTTTGATATTTTGAATGTTTTTTTTTTATGGAAATAATATAATATTATTCTTATTCATTGTTAACAAAAATTTGAAATAAAACTACATACATGGTTAGCTTTATCAAATATATCTTTGAAATAAAAAATGTTATATTTTTAGCACCTGATAGATAAAATCTAAAAAGTGTTGTATAAAGTATCCACATTGGACTATTTAACTAATGTTATATTTTTAGTTCATTTTAGAGTCACCTCATTTTGACTTTCAAAGTCAAAACTTAATGTTATTTTTTTGTAAGTCAAAACACAATCCATACAATTGCGTATCGTTTAGCACTTTATTTCCCTTCATACACTTGTATATTAAACCTGTTAATTTGGTGTTTGAGATAGCTACAATTTGTTGGATAGGTAAGTCATCTAATTACATACATGTTTGTCTATTGGTTTGACCTTTTTAGTCAAATTCAGCTTATTTTATCATATATTTGCAGCTAATTGCTCTCAGCCTTGTGTATCTTGCTGTTGGTGTTTTCCCTGCTGTTTGGATAGGTAAGTCATCTAATTTAATAATTTCCTTTTTGCTTTCTATGTAATTAAAACTGTTTATATGCAAGATTATACAATCATTTATTATAAAACGGTTGGGCAATTTGCGCCATGTAAAAAAATGTTTCTGGCCAATATGCATAAGTGATCACTTGGATAAAGTGTTAAAATCATAATTTGCCAAACAGTATAGTGAATTTATTATGTGTTGGTACTTTAAGTTACTACTTCATAAGCAAAGTGAATTTATTATGTGTTTTGTAGTAGCATAATGCAAACCTACCATCTGTTTGTTTTTGATAAATAAGAATTGGATATGATTTGGGTAGTAAATTATTAACACATAGATCAATTCAGATATATTAACTCCGTTGTATAGATCAGTTTAATATAGATCAAATGTTGTCTATCGCGAAGTGCTATGTGATGAATGAAATGCACGTGTATTAAAACGAAGGTAATTTAATAAACAATTGTGCCTCAAGATTTAATGTTATCAATATCTATACTACTTAATATTATATTATTCATTGATAACATAAATTAAAAATAAAAGTTAAGACATGCTTACTTTTATCAAATCTATCATTTATAACATACTGACTTATTTTTTTTCTTTTACATAAATTAGTATGCTTTGATTGAAACGAAAAAGAAGCTGGAACTTTGACAGGAAATCGAGATGTGCATGGCTAATGATTGATTGATAAAGAATGATGATCGAACCATGTAGTAGAAACGTTCATTTTTATTTTTGGATTTATATGTTTATGAGTAATACTATCTTATTCGTGTTTTTGGATTTTTATGTTTATGATCGGCGTGTTTTCTGACTGATTTATCTGATTAAGGTGTATGTTATCATTGATTTAGATGTGTAAAACGAATGACATAGATAGACACACCGTTGCTATGAAAAAGATAACTATAGTGATCTAGAGTACTATCTAATTATCTATATCATGAGAGGATTGACAAATTAACAATTGCTTGAAAGTACGATGCTATAAAAATTCGCCCCCGCCGCATCGCGCGGGTATTCTACTAGTATATATATATACCATATATATATATATATGTATATATATATATATATATATATATATATATATATATATAGGAGATGTGGATTATGTGAACTTGATCTTAAAGAGTTAACCAAAAAACTTAATTTGAACCATGCATTTTTCAATCTAAGCCTTTCATTTATAAGATGTGTTATACAGTGTACACATGTGTTACATAGTGTACACATAATAAATAGAGGGCCCGGATTTGATTTACTTATAAAAAAGAGGATCCAAATTGAGTTTTTTTGTTCACATAAATCTTGGCGACTTAAACAGCTGTGAGCAGCGATGATGGTCCTAGGGTTTTTACAATCGAGGTGTTTCATCTTGCAAAGGCTGTTTGTTTATTTATTTTTTATAAACTTTAATAAAACTGGATTTTTTTATCTATAGCAAAATGAAGAGAAATCACTCCACATGGTCTTGGGTCTATTCGACGACTACACCATGTCAACATTTTTATGTAAATTTAATTATTTTGGTGCAACACGTGTAAGAGATGTATTCTTACTTTTTTATTCATTCTCGTTTGTAAGAGATGTGTTATTAGTTGTAACACATGTGTAATATAAACATTGTTCATGGTATATTTAATTTTTTTGGCTTCTTTAATCTGGATCTTGGGTGTATTTTAAATACTACCATAGTTATCAATAGGGAATAGCTACCTATACGCTACGTAGCGAATACTGGTGGATCTTGGGTGTATTTCAAATTGCGCGTTTTTTGCATGTTTTTTGCGTGTTGCGCCTGATGCGCCAGCCCTAGCGCATCGCAACCTATATTGCGACGCGAATACATGATGGGAGAATATTGCGTGAAAAACCGCAAATTGCGGTGACCGTTAATTGAGGCTTGATGCACTCAACTAGGGATTTGCGATTATTTTTTTTTTTAGCGGAAAATGGGGATGAGTTGTAAAGTAGGTTAAAATAGGTCGGCTGCTTGGTTTTAAAAAGCGCGCTCGAGGCGCGATTAAGCACAAAGCGCATCTGGGTGAATGGACCAGCGCTTCATGTACCATTAGACGAGCATACGTACACTAAGCGCGTGCCGAGGTCGCTTTTATCGGAAGCCCAAAGCATGTGAGTCTGTCGCTTTTGGGACAAAAAGCGCACGTTGAACAAAAATGGGCTGCTTTTTTAGTTAAGGTGATAATGGGCTATGTTTTATTGGCCCATAAAGGACCCGATAGACATCTTGAGCGGGAATTACATGTATGGCGGTAAAAAAAGGAGGGATTTTACCCTAATTGTAAAAGTAGGGTGTACGACGGTCGGAATTGAAGCTTCTTCCGATCATATTTTCTGTACGATACCACGACATTGGTGGTTCTTGAGATGCTCCGATCATCTTTTCTAGTTGGAGCTGCTTGATTCCGTTCACCGCAGACCATGATTCCGACTTCTGTTCATCTCTGATCTCTCACTGTCACAACAGAGACGAAACCAACAGGTTTGTTTCTTAAATTCTTAATCGATTATTCGATTTTAGTTAGTTTTGTGGTGAGAACTTCACAAATTAGTTTCATGCTTTTTTTAATCTTTATCAATTAATCGACAGGTTCAGAACTTTTAATTGTATGTTGTTTTTCATCTTTTAATTTTAAACGATTTGTTTAAAATTCATGGCTACCGACTCTGTTGACTGATAATCTGATATTATACTTGCTCATTGTGGCCACTTTATAAGTTTATGAAAAAATGCGAAAATTGTTCATTGTGGCTGCTGATTATTATACTTGTATAGTTGTATGATTATTATACTTTATTATACACAAAATGCATAATCGACAGCATGAGTTGTATATTTGTATGATTATTATACTTTATAAGTTTATGAAAAATGTGGCTACTGATTTGTATGTATGATTTCCTTATTTGTATGTTATGTGTACAGTTATATGGCTACAGATGGTGGTGAAGCTAGTGGTGCAACTAATACGGGTGACCAGAGTAGAAAATATGGCACTCAAGACTGGACAAACAAAAACGGTGGACTTGCAATTATTGTGGAAAACCATCAACTGGTGGGGTATTTCGATTGAAGCAACACTTAATTGGTGGTTTTAGAAATGTTTTAGGATGTGCTACGTGTCCCGAAAATGTACGCCAAGAAATGAAAGACTATATGTTGAAAAAAGCTAAGGCCAAACAATCATATGACCCTTTGGCTGATGATTATGATTTGGAGGATGATGAAGAGGAGGAAGATTGTGTGGCATGGTTTGTGGTTCGAGTCAAACAAGTGTGCCAAAAAAGCCAAAACAAAAAGGACCTATTGATATGTTCTTTACTCCTAAGCCCGAAGATATTTTAAAAGGTAGAAAGGGAGGGAGACAACAAACTATCAATGAAGTTTGCAAAAAGGAATTGAAAAACAAAGTTTGTAAGGAGATAGGTAGGTGGTTTTATGATGCAGGTATTCCTTTTCATGCAGCCACCTATGATAGCTTTAAAATTATGTGGAAGCTGTTGCACAATTTGGCCCGGGATTTCAAGCACCGACCATGCATGAATTGAGGGTGCCTTTACTTACAAAAGAAGTAGAGGACACTAAAATGGAGATGGAGAAACAGAAAAAAGAATAGGCTATCAAGGGATGTCTATTTCTGTTGTTCAAAAAGACATTGTCAACTTTTTAGTCAATTCTCCCAAAGGGTCGGTTTTTGTGAAGTCAGTTGATGTATCAGAAGTTACAAAGGATGCACATCAGTTGTTGGGATGCTTGAAGAAATGGTTGATGAGGTAGGAGAGGAGAATGTGGTGCAAGTGGTGACGGATAATGCATCCAATTATAAATTGGCAGGTAACTAATAACAAAACAATATATTGAATATATTATACTTGTTTTAATGTTATTTTTTTCTATTTCATTATAGGTAAATACCCAAAAACCTAAACCCTAAATCTAAACCCTAAAGTTACATTTATAAGGCTAAACCCTAAAAAACCAACCCTAAACCCTAAAAGCTAAACCCTAATGCTAAGCCCTAAACCTCTAAATCCTAGAGCAAAACCTTAAACATAAAGCCAAACCCCAAAACTAAACCAAAAATACGCTAAATTGAAATATAATCTTAAAAGAAAATTCTAAACCCCTAAAAGTTAATCTAAACCCCTAAAAGCTTCTAAACCCTTAAAACTAAACCCTAATGCTAAGCCCTAAACCTCTAAATCCTAAAGCTAAACCTTAAACATAAAGCTAAACTCTAAAAGCTAAAAAAGTAGGCTAAATTGAAATATAACCTTAAAATCATACATCTAAACCCCTAAAAGCTAAACCAAAATAGGTTTATTTAGGGTTCGACGAGAAGGTTCTAACGCCGCCAAAATGAGGTCAATCGAAGTTCGTTTGACCTGACTTTTTACACTTTTGACCCGACTTTTTGGATTTTCTACGGTTTTTTCCCTTTCTAGAAGAACCACAATCTATATATATAGGGGAGGGTTCAAATGAAAACTCCTGTTTTTAAGAGAACTCACGGGAGCTTGACCACACGGACTCTAATTGACCTCATTCCAGCACTTTGGAACCGTATCATTGAGCCTTAAATAAAGCTAAATCTTAAAGCTAAACCTAAAACGAACCCCTAAAACCCTAAAGCTAAACCTCAAACTTACGTTAAAACCCAAACAAAACCTTAAAAGCTAAGCAAAAAAAGATAAAATAAAATATGAGCTTAAATACTAATCTATAAAACCCTAAAATCTAAACCAAGATATGTTAATTTAGGGTTCGATTAGACGGTTCCGACGCCGCAAAAATAAGGTCAATTGGAGTTCATTTGGTTTGAGTTCTCATAATTATCTCGAAAAATAGGAGTTCTCATTTCAACACTTCCCTATATATATATATATATATGTGTGTGTGTGTGTGTGTGTGTACCTCCATAAATGATACGTGTCTTGGACGCCACTTCAGCAGACAAGTTTTTAGCAAGCCAATCACGAACAGCCACATGTACTTCCTGGGCCTGCTCAGGTGAAGCCACTTTACCGGTTCCAATAGCCCATACAGGCTCGTATGCAATTACAATGTTATCCCAACTAGGCACCGCATCTACACATATATTAAAAACAATGCACCATGTCAATGGAACATCAATTTTCATAGTCATTGCCTCTTAATGGGTTGGGTATTCCGGCCAATATTTATTTTTATTTGAAAAAATATAAATTAATGAAAAGATTAAACAACTTTTGTTTCCATGTTTCAAACCGCCAAAACTATATACTATGAAGGAAAAAAAAAATTTGCTTCAAACCACCAAACAGCTAAAATCATTTGGTCAAGGCAACCCAACAACTTTGGTTTGTTGATTCGTGTAACCGTAGTTGGCAATTCGGCCAAAAACTTTTGTCGGAATACCCCCTAGAATGTGATACAAAAAAATATTTCATTTGTTTTAATGCAAACAATGCCACTTAAATTCAAATAAATCAGCGGAATAAAAAGACAAAATGCAATGTAACTTAAGGGCATATTGGTAAATTATACAATTATGACTGAGTATTAGAACAACCAAAAAGATTAGAAAGAAGTGTAACGAAGCATACCTGCATAGGCTTTCAATTGCTTGAAACAAACATCAAAGGTTTTGCCCGCTTCTCTCTCTTCCAATAATTCTCCAATGCAAGCTATTACTCCAAGATCTTGACCCAAGGCATAAGCAGCCTTCTTACCTATAAACTGAATTTCAAAATACATTTATAAACCAACACTAAATTAAATAATATAAAAACAACATAGTTCCAATATTCGAGACTTAAAATAAAAAAAATTTAAAAAAAAAAAACTAAAAAAACAAAACTTGAAGAATTTTTTACTTCTAAATGAAAGGAAGGTCTCCCTTACTAATAAACAAACCGCCACATAAGTATATTTACCAGAACCCCTTTGATTGGATCTGTTCATACCAGCAAATTCCACCTTTAATGAGATTACAAAAACTAACGAATCACCTGATCATCTTCCCCAATCACATGTCTCCTCTCAGAATGGCCAAGGATTACCCATTTGCATCCAATATCTTTCAATTGCTCCGCACTGCAATTAAAAAGATTAAATCAGAGGTGGGCTTTTATATGTAAAGGCTGATTTCTTATAAAACAGCTAACTAATTCTTCTATAAATAAAAAATAAAGTGAAATATGAATTTGTTTGATTTTATCACCTTAGCCAGTATACATGATTCTGTAAAACATCTGAAGTTAACGTGTGACTGTGATTCAAACAAAACAAATGGAGTCCATTTATATCAGAGGTGAGCTTGTTTTATATATTTTTAGACTTTGATCACTTATCTATGATTATGTGAGTTTCTACAATAGTTTTCTGGAAAAGAAAACATATAAAAATGACCCAACACAACTTATTAGTTAGTGGGCTTAACAGACAGTGCTGTAAAAATCAGGATTAATCGATAATCGGTGGTCCACCATTGCAATTTCACCTAACCGGCCATAAAATCAGTAGGCAGTAAAATCAGTCAAAATCGGCCACATTGTGTTTACATATGTGTTTGCAAAGTTACATACAAATCCGATTACACGAAACCCCACCGCCCAACTAGCGCCTAGTAATGTTTACAACACTACTGACAGTACTAAGCTTGAGAGCCAGTATAGACTATAGCTTATAACATATATCAAGTAAAATAATATATTAAATGACGGTAATGACCTGATCTCTCCTGTGAATGCTCCACCTTTCCCAATCCAGGAATTTTGAGCAGCGATCTCTATGCGATCGGTTAATGAATTCTTTACTTGACCAATATAAACAAAAGGAGGCCCGACCACAACGTCTGCATAATAGATACTAATGATCAGAAGGTCCATCATTTATACATTAAAATTTTCAAAGAGAACCAGAACAATAAAACCCAACACTGCCAGAGGATCAAGAATTATAAAAAAAGGATGATAATAATAACATATATATATATATAATCAAGGCTTCTTAAAGATTTCTCTTTTTTCACAATAGGTGAAATTTCAGGAAATGGAAAGAAACAGTCCATCTTTATGCTAATGTGCATAATCCTTTACCTCTGAGTGGTTTGTGTTAAGTCCCACTTAAATACTTAATAAACAAAATAAAAATTAAAAATAAAAAACTAACCAACATCAGGCTCCAAAGTTGCACTGTTCAAGTCTGAGACTAGTTGCTTGATTGAGTCTTTTGTTCCATTCTGTAACAAAATTTCAAGATAAAACATTAAATGAACTAAGGTATGATGAACAATTTCATAAATTATGTGAGCTGGACTTGGGTATAATTTAAGACCACCATCAGTCACAACCCAACCCAACCCAACCTAAGTTTTCATTAAAAAATTAATTTCTCTCTCTTTCATCAATACAACCCAACCTTTATCTAATTTTTCACCATCATTCACAACCCAACCTCACCAAATTTTTTATTATATAAAAATGACTAATGATAATTTTAAATTTGTCAAATTATCCTTTTTACTGGAAAAATTAATTTATTAATCTAAAATATAAAAAATAAATAATAGAAAAAAGAAATATATTTTATAGTATCGGGTATTAGGATAACCTACGGAGGCATCAAGATTCACATAAAAATTTAGAAACGAATGAATGATTCATGATTGAAATTATGAGATGAAAAAGAGATAAGTGATAAAGTATAAGGATTGGATATGCAAGTATATGTTAATATGATACCATATATATTTTTTAATATTAAAAAAGCACATATTTTTTAACGACTCTAATTTCAATAAAATTTATACCAGAATGTTCGTAAAAAAAATTAAGTAAGACTGTATATTTAGATTTTTTTTAAAAGGTTAATATTAGAAGTTACAAGAGAAAAACTAAATTATATGTGAAATGAATTATTTGAGAAGAAAAAAAGAAATAAAACTAAAATGTTAACCAATAGAGTGGCTACACATGTCCTTTGCAATATATAGGAAAAAGTCACGACCGAGGTCGTGATAGCATACCGGTCGCAGTAAATTCAGCCATTTATCTTTTTTTCAATTGTTTACTACGACCGCCCGGGTAAAAAGACGACAATGGTTGTGGTCCAAGCAGAAGACATAAAGGTTTTACATATACACTTCTTTAAATGGTGCAACCCCAATGACTTATGCACAAATATTCATTGCAATCTTATTTTTGTTGATGCCAAAAATTGTTATTTTTTGAGATTTCCAATCGGTAATCTAGGAAATAAGAAGGCAGAGGTACTTACACACTTCCAGTTGCCGCCAACAAAGAACTGTAACAAAAGAGAAATATAAAAAATGTCAGTCACTAATATTTAGAAAACAGTGCATGGGACAATTATGAACTAACTCAGACTTAGTCTAGGTGTTGTGTGCAGGTGTGGGGCATGTAGCTTTATCATCAATTTTGACTATTTAAAGACTCAACTTGAAACTTCAAACGGCATCTTTTTACAAGTTTAAAACATGTCTTCAAAACAGAACAAGAATGATTTACACCAATAGTTTTCATAATGCAATATTTTACTTGTTTTGTGTTCTTTAGTCAAGCTACATTCATTTCATAAGTAAGTTTCAAGTGGTGACATCATGCAACGGGTTAAATTTGACTTAATTAGTCTATGCAATCTCATATTTACCAATTTGCTCTCCAAAACTTTGACAACATTAAAAAAATTAAGTTACTATATTATTTCAAATCCTTGTATAAGTCACCTCAAGCTGGACATTTCAAGTTCAAGAACACTCCCATTCTGATTTTAATAAATGGTCTAACTTCATGACATAGCTTGTGTTTGGAAGATTGTTTGATCAAGAGCACTTGATATCCACAAGAATACCAACACATCAATAATACACAAAGATCTGAGTCTAAAGAATACCTTTTTTTACATTCTCACTTAAAAAATTTACTCGATTAGCAAAACATATTAATTTAAAATAACAGATATATTATCACAAAAATAACCGAATAAGAAGACATTTATACCTTCCCGGTGCCGGCCATGGCGACGATGCCTCTGCAAGATCGACTGGAAACAGAATACAAACGTGTGTGAGAACTGACGGATTGAGTCGTAGATTCGAGCTTGGAGCAGCGGCGGAGACCGGATAAAAGAGGCTGGGAAACAGCTGCGGATTTAGGGCCTGAAAGTTGAGAAGCTGAAAGCATCGCCATTGTTGATTGTTGTAGTTAACCCTAATTCAGAGCGATGGAAATGGCAAGAGTGGGTTGGTGGATACTGTGCTTATGGTGCCCCTAAAGCGATGAGTTTATTGGTGATAGGGTGTTTACGGGTCAGGTTTTTACCTTTTCTATATTAAACCCTAAATCAAACCGTAACCGCTTTTATCTTGTCTTCTTTACTTTGTTATTTACTCAATCTTCTCGTATGATATAACTTTATCACCCATGTGTCACACGGTTGCATGATAAATGTTACATTAATCATCTATTTAAAAATGTAGCAAATGATGTATTCGAAACATAAGTACATTAAAAAAACAATTTTAAAGTACAAATATGAATTACATTGAAATGTATAAA
>WOUH02000015.1:6261902-6279225 GCA_009936405.2 Stevia rebaudiana
TCCGCCTAGTAATCAATCGAAATCATAGCTTATTGTTATTATCAGATCTCAGATCCAGATCTGATCCGATCCTGACATTGTTGCTTATTCAACCCTATCTACAAATGTATCATCACCTCCACCTTCAACTCAATCTCAATCAGACTCTCAACACAACTATTCTGTCAACACAAATTAATCAGAACAACAAGAGGTGTGTAAAGCCTTTGTTGCTAGCTTTGAATGTTTTGCTGCTACCTCTCTTGCAAAAGCACAATTTACTCACCATGATCTTGAAGAAACTGATCCAAAAGATGTTGAAGAGATGGATATCAAATGGCAAAAGGCCATGGTAGTTCTTAGACATAAAAAATATGGAAAAAGTATGGACCAATGAAATTTGATGCAGAAAAGACCAAAGTAGGTATTGATCTTGAAAAAGTAAGATGCTACAACTGTAACTTATATGGTCACTTTTCAAGAGATTGCAAAGCCCCAAGAGATCCATCAAGATATCAAACAAACAAAACTGCGAATCAAGTACCAGCAATTGAATCTGCTGCAAGCAAACCTCTAGTAGCCACAAGCAGCACTGAAGATTTTGATTGGGGAAAATATGCAAGTGATATGATCCAGCTCAAGCTATGTTAATTGTTGATGATGATTTACCAGAAATTGCTGATGAACCATTTCTTGCCTTGATGGTACTTGGAACGGAGGTAACAAAACCTTGTTCAGATGGATGTAAAATTAAACAAGAAGTTTCAAAACAGCACATTTCTGATCCCCAAAGAGATATGAGTTAGTGCAAATTTGAAGAAAAGTAGTGGAAATCTGATAAACTAACTCATGAAACTAAAATCAATTCTCTTTTGCAAGATAATGAAAAACTTAAAACTGAGAAACAGATTTTGCAAAAGGAACTTGATGAAAATTTATTAAAATTAACAAAAGCTTTATCAGATTTGTCCATTGCAACTCTCAAAATTGATAACTTTGAGATTTCTAGAAAACATTTGAAATCTCTGCTGGATAGTCAGATTCAGGGAAAATCCAAATCTGGATTAGGTTTTCATGAGGTTCCACCTCCTTATAATGAAAATTATACTCCCATGCCTGAATCAATGACATCCAAATCAGCGGAAAACAATGAAAATGCAAATTCACAATGTAAATTAAGTACAAAAACCTGTGATCAAAGTCAATTTTCTTTTAAAGACTTTGTGCTTGCTGATCAATCAGTAGATGAATCAAATTTTTCAACAACTTCAAAAAGGAATCAATAAAAGTTACAAAAATTGAAAAACAGTCTGATTTGAAGGAACCAATTATTGTCCCTAATTCCACAAAAAAATCAGAGAAATCAAATGGTTCTCAAACTTCAAATTCTGATTCATCCACAAAATGCACAATTTGTAAAAGCATCTTTCACTCAAGAAAAGGGTGTATCTACAAATCCAAAAATCATTTTGCAAAAATGCAATAGCTTGTAGAGAAAAAGAAAAAACAACAAGGTAAAAACTACAAACCAGTTTCTACTCAAACTCCAATTTATTGCTTAATTTGAAGAACAAACAATCATTCAATTTATGATTGTTATTACTATCAGCCTGTATTGGAGTTTGAGCAGGAAAATAATAAAATCACTAATGACTATGTTGATAGAAAAATTGCCAGAAACTAGGGCAAATCTGGAAACAATGCATTTCATTCCAAAAACTCAAAAGTATCAGGGTTCAGAAAACATCAATTTGAAAATAGAATATTTGAGGATTACTATCAACCACATATAAATAGTTATCAATAGAAAAGTCCATATCAACAGAAAAACAACTATCAGCAGTGGCAAAGTATGTTTGGTGGCTATCAGCATCCCACACATAACTTTGGAACTTATGATTACTACAATGATGATAGTTATGGATTCAATTTTTCATCCACACATAACAGAAAACAACATTTTCATAAACAAAAACAAACAAATGCTTTCTATGAAAATTCACAATATGAATCTGATCCAAACTATCATTTTGCTGATAAATCAATTCTTAAAAAGACTCCAAATGAATCAAAAGGATATGATTCTTATTCTTCTCTCAAAAATGGAAAAGAATGAAGATTCCAAAGAAAGTATCCTTTGATACTTTTTCAACACAGAAATGGAAACCTAAGTCATTCTCTGGAAATCAAAAGGAATCTGACAAAATTGAAATGCCAGATTCATAAAAAATGCAAAAAATTAATTTTCAAACCTTAAAAAATGGGAAACCCAATACCTAGGATGCTTGGGTTCCTTTGTCTAATTAGTTTATTCATTGATTGCAGGAGCATCCAAGGAGACCTGAAAAAATCTGGTATGTTGACAGTGGATGTTCCAGGCACATGACAGGTAATGCCAACCTGCTTCATGACTTTCATAGTATCAATGGCATTTCTGTTGATTTTGGAGGAGATCAAAAGGGAAAGATTACTGTTACTGGTGTGGTGAATAGTAGAAATCACAGTTTTGACAAAGTAAGCTATGTGCAACAGCTTAAGTATAATTTGTTGAGTGTATCACAAATTTGTGATAAAAACTACTCAACCTTCTTCACAAAAGAAGAATGTGTGATAATCAAGCCTGGTTTCAAAATTCCTGATGAATGGGTCATGATTATGAGAACTCCAATAAGAAATCATGTATATACTCTCAATATGGATTCACCACGAATTACTCTTCAAGAGACATGGCTACTTTCAAAAGCTTCAGATGATGAGTCAACTATGTGGCATAGAAGACTTAGTCGTGCCAACTTCAAATACATGAACAAATTAGCACTAGGAGATCATGTGATAGGCATTCCAAAGAAAGAATTTTTCTGCCTAGATCATTGTGCTGCATGTTTGAAGGGAAAACATAAAAGTGTTGGGTTTTAGTATACCGTTTTGTTTTTTTTTTTTTTTTTAAAGCTACGGAAGCAATATGTATACTAGTTTATAAAACCGGTTTTATAAAACCCACCAAGGATCCATTCGAAAGAAATCATGAAACTAAATTAAAACAACCATAGGGGGTTGAGATGCTACAACCTTTGATGCGAAGTGGTAGAAACAATGAAGAAGATGAAAGCTTCACTAAGTAGTATCCACACCAAGTATTTTGCTCCAATAAGTTGCTAGCCTCCAAACCAAATGCAATCAATATCACTCTAGTAGAACAAATTCTTCTAGTTTTACGATGTATATTAGTGATTTGTGTTCAAGTATTCTTTCTAATACTACCCAAAACTTTATGGATTAAAGTTTAGATAATATTTTATAACCATGAACTTTCTCATGCGCTAGTAGTTCTCACCCTCTGAAATGATTTTTAATCCCTTTATATATATAACCTTTATATCTATATAAACTCACGAGAGCAAGGAACCAACAGGGAAATTAGATCATGACACATCAAGACCTTATCCTTTGACCAAGAGGTGGGTAGCATTCAATGCAATTTTCAAACCCAAGAACCTTCATCAAGAAGGTAACGACAGTTTCTAGTAGCAGATGAAAGCATATGGTCTAACTACTATAATTAACAAAAGATGTGATACGGATGCTTCGCAATATGCATTTGTTCAAATAGAACCAATTTAGTTTGCATCTAATTAGATTCCAACGAACTAGTTGAATTCTAATTCTTAATTAATAACTCTATAAATAAATATAGATTGGTTACTATTTCAACTAATTAGATTAATGCATAAAGGAGTAATTCCAAAATTACATGCAAAGTTGATAGATCACATTTTATTAATACTAATAAATTAATAAAGAATAACCATTATTGTTTATCTTTCTATATTTAGTATTTCAATAAATAATAAATATGGAAAAAGGTATGGACTTGGTTTAACGTTTATACAATTAAACGTTCGCTGGATATGATACTTGGTGTGCGACCCTCAAAGTATCATAATGTCATTTCTTTATGAAATAAGGTTATAGATTCCATATAGATAACTTATGTCCGTCACTATACAATGCATCAAACCCAATCA
The DNA here is from genome assembly GCA_009936405.2 of Stevia rebaudiana. Lineage (NCBI taxonomy): Eukaryota > Viridiplantae > Streptophyta > Magnoliopsida > Asterales > Asteraceae > Stevia > Stevia rebaudiana. The sequence goes on from WOUH02000015.1 coordinate 6,265,907, forward strand.
TAGTCATTATGGTTGTCTGATTAAAGAACAACGTTAAACTATGTCAAAGTGTAATACTAAGTATAATCAAGTCAACAATAAGTATCTCAGGTCTGAGGATAAGGTGACATTACCATTTTCAAAACTTACTCATGATTGTGATCCATGGAGTAATTTTGAGGCAGGTCACATCCGATATTTGTTCCCTAATAAATATCTATGAATATTGGCTACAGTTCCTGTATTCATCACATGAATACTAGCCAATCGAATTCATGATAGTTGTCAGGATCTGGTCTATTCAACAATAAGTCATGATTTCAATTGATTACAGGGCGGAAACAAGCAATCAATTTAAGTTATGGATAAGATCTAAATAACGAAACCCACAAATTTAATAATCAAGTCATATTTAATAAGAACACATAATGAAGAACAGATGATTTGAATAATAAAGGCAGTTATATTGATTGTCAAATCTGAAATGATCAGAGAATTATAGTGATGTGTGTAAAAGTGCGTGAAAAGTGTATTCTCAGAAAGCGTACAGACTGAGTCTATAACAGGTCTATTTATAGACCCATTTCAGACCTAACTAACTACCCTAACAGATTTGAACTAACCAAAATAACAATACAAATGTCACATCAGTTATACACATCATAACTGATGTCATTACAAGTAAAAAATAAACAAGAATCTATCTAAGTCTTTAACTATATCTTTGTACATCAGCAGCAACAAAATTGGCCGTCAGCATTCATCATTTTGGCTGTCACCAGCACAGACTGCACTTTGACACTTAGAGAATATTCTGATCAAGCTTGGGTGTCAGCAGTCACAACATCAATGTCAGTAGTGGAGACTTATACTTGTCAGCATCCAAGTAGACTTTGATATCTGAGCATCCATACTTCCTTATCAGCAGTGCCATCTCACATCAGCACTTGCAACATCAGCATCATTGTTTTGGTCATCAGCAGAACTATCCACTTAGCAAATCCAGCATAACTAAACACATAAACATAAGATACTTGTATATATCAATTGATTGTCTTATAATTTAACTAATTAAGGTCATAGAAATTTGGACCATTTTGTGTCATCTGTATTGAGCCTGTCAATACATCCACATATATCATGGATTTGATCTTTTATCAAAATGTCAGCATTCAATAATCTGTTTAAAGTAAATAAAAATGATAAAAGAGAAAGGTTAGAACTTTGCCATCATTAAATGGACTTAATGAATATGAAGCTTGTATAAGATCCTGTTAATTGTGGGCTAGTCAACATCTCATAAAGGAAACCTAACAATCTCCCCCTGAGATGATGCTTCCTACAATTAACCACCATGATTCCTAAGTACCTTTTGTAGCCTTTGAAACATCACATATACAATCACCTTTTCAGCACCTCCAGTCACTTAACATCAGCACTCATCATTTTCAAGCATCCTCCTCTTTAACTTGATCAGTGTTGTATGATAAGACAAGATGATGAATAATACCGGCAAACTGATCCATAGGAGCTCTCAAATCTTCTCTCATGTAAAAGATTGGCATTTGATTCAATTGAGGTAAAGATTTGTAGTCTAGCTTTGAGAAATCTTCTTTGTCAGTGAATAAATAACTCCTATCAACACACTCCACAACCAAAGTTCCATCATTTTTTATGGATAATCTTTGAATCTTTCTTAATGATTCCACTTTCCTTTTATTCCTTAGTTAACCATCTTGCACAAACAAATCTTCCAAATCTTTTCTTAATCTCCTAATCAATCTTAAGAATTGTGATGCATTGAGCTTACCAAAACTTGTCTTAGGTTTGTCAGACATGAGATTGTCAAGATGTATGAGGTATGAATTTTCAAGCAACCTTGTTTCGGAGTAAGCATACAGTCTTATATCGGTTGCATTGAAGGTTGGGTGCCTTCTCAAGATTACCAGTTCCCATGAATTTTCATCATAAAACCATCCAGTGAATGGATAGTCTTTCATATTTCCGACTATTTTCTTTCTTCACTTCTGGAGGATTAAGTTTATAATTCTTCTCGTCCCATTTCTTCTCAAACTTTTTCATTTCTTTATAAATGGCAGTACTATCAAGAACTCCATCTTGGGAAGAAAATTGACCAATCACTCTCCTGAAAATTTCCTGAAATACAGCAGGCTTTGCATGGTTGCTTCTATTTACTAACCATAATTTAGATAAATCAATCAATTCCAGATCAGTGAGATCGAAGATTTCAAAGTATGCTGCAAAGTACTATACTGCACCAGTGTCTCTTTTTACCAAATATGCATCCCAGCGAAAATCATATTTCCACCCCATGATTTTGGCTCTTTGAAGGATAAGATTCACATCTTTGACATTGAGAGTTTCTTTGTAAGTCATTCCCGTATTTTGCATGTATTGAGAAGATTGAGATGACTGTCTGGGAGCAGATTGCTTTGAATATGATTATTGTGCTTGAGAGTTTGAGAGAGACTGTGGGATAAGTGATTTTGGATGCTTGAAAGTTGGACTAGTGGAGGCGATTTTGCTGATCACAGGTCTCTTGGAAAGATCAAGAGAAGTTTCTTTTCCTGCTCTTTCATCAGCAGCCAGGAAATCAAGAACTCTTTTTATCAAAGTTTCTCTTTACATTTTGGAGTAGCTTCTTGATGGTATGTTTCTTTGATGCTAGAAATTTCCGTACAGCTTTGTCATTCATGGTGTGTGGATCTGGTTGTGTTAAGGTTTCTACAATTTTTGCATCAGCTAATTCCTTTTTTTTTTTCTCTTTTTCTTTCTTTTCTCTTTCCTCCTTCTCTAATGCTGGCAGTGCTCAAGTTAAAAGAATGAAAAGAGATAATCTCAAAATGATGTTTGACAACTTCAAACACATACAAGGTGAAACTGTCACTCAACAAATTCAAAGATTTGTGCAGTTGATCAATGAGTTGAAAACATTTGGAATAAAAAAATGACAATTATGATATAAATGTAATGCTACTAAACACACTCCCTGAGAGCTGGAGTGAAAAAATTACTTTGATCAAGGAAACAAAAGACCTTGATGATATTAAAATTGAAGAGATGATAGCAAATCTTGAAGAAATTGACGTGGATGTCAAAGCAAGAACATCCACAGCTCAATTGGGTCAATACATATTTGTTAAAACAGCTGGTGTTCAAGCTTTGGTAGTTGATGAAGACAATGGAAGATCCCAATATACATCTGAAGACAATGTTGGTTTTGGTGCTTACTAAACTCCATCTCCTAATGTATCATCTCCACCACCTTCAACTCAATCAGATTCTCAACAAAGCTATTATGTCAACACTAATTATGTTGAACAGCAAGAGGCATGTTAAGCCTTTGTTGTTAGTTCTCTTGCAAAAGCCCAATTCAGTCAACATGATCTTGAAGACATTGATCCAAAGAATGTTGAAGAAATGGATATTAACTTCTGAAACATCAATGCTCGTTCTATTTCGGTTGAACTTTAGATGACCCGGATTTTGTACACATGCAACTTTTCTACGCTTCGTAATGGCTCCTGAGCTTTTCCTTTCCTTTTAACTTCTGAAATAGTTCTTCCCTTTTTACTGTAAAGGATCTTGTATAGAAGTAAAGTCAGGTACCACATAATCTAAGTCTTTGTAACATCCGAGATTTTATTAATATTAATTCCCGTCTATAAACATTATCTTAGAATAAAGAAAATTTACATAGAATTTATTCTATCAAGTAGTAACTTAAAATTCATGTAAACTATATTTAGTAAATCTTATATTAAATACTAATTACATAAAAACATAGATAATATATAAGATTGAATTAAATATATTTTGTTTTATAAAAACAAACATTAAATACTTCAATTAAAACACTATGTGGCCAATTTCGAAAGAAATAAACCTTAAAACTATTTAAAATGGGACATGGTGTTCAAACTATGAAAACCAAAACTTGAAGGGCATTAGTTGTCAATTTTAAGAAAGGGAACGCATATGACCCTCCGGGTCACCCGCCAGCCCACGGACCTTTCCTTCTACACCTATTTTCGACCCATTTTCCATCCGTGAATCTCGACCCTAATCACGCAACCAGCTCATTGCCCTTTGACCCGAAAACCACGTTTCTACTCGGTTTCAATACACGAAGTCAACCCCGACTTCAAATTCCTCCAATCTTGCACGATCCATAGCTAAAACACGGTTTCAATCGAGATAAATTAGGAATTTAAAACCCGGTAATCACGCACACGATTGAGGACCAGTGAGGCTATAAAACTCAGGATTTTCGCCCTCAGAACTTTTTGAACACCTCTACACGAATACCTTCACACGAACTCAAAGATCAACGAACCACGCCGGTCAGAATCCTTCACGACCGCCGCCCCCTAATGCATTGAGAGTTTTGAAACGTGTAATAATGAAGCTTTAATCCTTTGAAACTAGAGTAGTTTTAATACTATTAATAATAACAGTAAGTCAGTAACACCATGATGAGTGATATCTGAGATAACAGTTTATAAATGGACTTCAACTGATGTTCTTAGTATATCTAATTAAACTAAAGAAAAAACGTAAGACACGTGAAGCAATCTAAGGCCAAAATAACGGGAACCAGAACATTACCCACGAAATGACCCATAAATTGAACCACTGCTTGAACCGCGATTCGAAGATTCGATTCGTCCCGTTGCATCGCACGGGTTGTAAATTCTAGTTAGTATTTATTTGATAAGTAAATTATTTTTGTGGTTTACATATTTTTTATATTCATGACAGCATAAAAAGGTGAAAAAAAACACATATGCTTTTATATTTATATTCTTAAGTTATTATTTTATTTTATTTACTTCGCATTAAAACATTTAATCCTACAATAGCATCAATACATAATCTTATTGTTAGGTCGATCTCTTTACAAACCTACTAGGTTGAACAACCAGTTCACTTATTGGTTCGATTTTCAAAACTTTGAATATTAGCAAAATCATTAAGTTATTAAACAAAAACTATTTTGTATAATACTATCTGATCTAACCCAAATCCAATTCGAATCATACTAAAATCAGGAAACCATTTGTTTTTTATTTCTTTTTATAATGTGAAGTAACCCGACCCAAACCAAAAAAATAATTACTTTTGAAAATTTTCGAACCCCATGAAAAAAATTCCTAGGCCCGCCATTGTTTCTATGGTTGTACATAAAAATAACACACCGATACAGTAAATAAGTTTATAGTTAAAACGATCCTTACATCTTTTTTGTGAACAGCAAAAAGCTCATTACATACAATATGTTAATAGGGTAAGTTAGCAATCTATGCATAGGGGTAATACAATTATGGTGGCAAGGCAAGGCAAGGCTTGATCTTAATTATTATTATTATTTGCACCGCCAATAACACTATTTGATGAGCTAAGTTGAACCGTACCAGATGATGAACACCCGTCTGAAATGGTATTTTCCTTGCTATGTGATGATTTCTTGGTTTTTAATTGACCTGATGAACCATCCTGCAGTATAACGTCAACATTTTTAATTTATAACTATTTGGTATAGTGGCAAAACAAATAATTGCGAAATACTGTACAAATAAGCTTTTTCTGCAAATTCCATCTGAACAAGTACTTTTATTTATTTTCAAGCAAAGGAAGTAAACGTCGGCCTTAATGTATGGGTCCATCTGGTTAAAGAGAAAAAAGCATCACATGGCTAAAACTCAAATCAAAACGAGCTCGAGCAGATTCTTGCAAGCATGTTATTTATATTATGTTTTTTACTTAATATATAATTATATAAAAAATAATATTATTATGATAAAATTAAGTACATCATATTAAAAATTATATATACATAAAAACATTTTGATTTCACAAGAATCCATAAAAAAAATACATTGGCAGACCCCGGATTGTTGAAAAAGTCTATTAACAGAATTAAAAAGTAAAAAATGTCATATTTAGGCAATTATTGCTTAAAAGGTCAAACATATCATATTGTTCAATTAAGGTTTCCAACCCAGTAAATAAATAAATAAATACAGACAACTAACCTGATCACAAGTAGATCCAGGCGTCTTAAGCTCTAATTCGGTTGCAACTTCATTAGAATCCTCATCTTTCCGGGTTCCACTCTCTGATGATTTGTTTCTAGAACCAGACACGTGGGACCTACCACTCGGCGGTGGGAAAAAAGTGGAAGGATTTTGGGTATCGAAAAAGGGATACGGTGGATGCATGGTTATGGTGCCAGGTGGCATGGGCATTTGGAGTGGGACTGGGTAGGGGTGCATTACAACAGACTGGTACATACCTCTAACCCTTTGTTGGTATTGAAGGTTAAGATTCTCAATGTCTGATTTCAGTGTTGCTTTTTCTTCTCTTAAATCATATTTCTCTTGAGTCAACTGTTATAAAAGATATTTAGTTATTTTTTTAAAAGGAAAACAACTAAAAAAATAATTCACCTCACGAGATTCTTCAGTGAGTGCTGTGTACTCAGACTTTAATCTGTTAACTTGAGCAGTCAAATCATTTAGCATCTGGATTGTATCACCAAGTATTGTTGCCTTGTCAAATTTAGGTCTCTCTGGATCTGCTCAACATTTTACTAATCAACTTACAATATACCCAATACTATTATTAACAAACCTCAGATTCTCATTTATAAAAACATACTTTTTTCTTATTCATAAACTATAACTAACATACCGAGGGTTTTCCCCAATTCGTTAAATTGGTCATTGAGACGATCGCGCCTTAGTTTCTCACGGTCAGCCTTTTGAAGCTTTCTGTCTTTCAGTTCTGTTCCAGGCCTTTCAGCAATAATAATTATAAATGGGAATTACTAGGGGGGGTTTATATTTCTTGTGATGACATGTGATAGAAACAGAAAATTGATAGTTTGATCAAACATAAAACAATTACAGATAGAACCAAATTCGAGAATGGCTTGATCTCCAATTACAAGGTAGAACCCTAATTTGATCAATGAAACATCGACAACCCACTATTGTTCATCGACCGTACTATAAAAACAATTACATTGAAACCGTCCCTCAATTAGATCCCCTATTTTCGGTAACCGACTAATTTACCTAATCACATTATGCTAACTGGGAGGGGTTTCAGTTTAATCTTGTTTATACAACTCTTTTGTGTTAATTAAACTGTTGATACCTTCCGGGTAAAATATCATTATCAAAGCATCTAAGCTATTTATTCTTTTAACCAAATTAAGACTTTTACACATACATGTCTCTTATATTCCTCACTACTTAAATAATCAAATCCTCAAACATCGGATTATCTGGTTATTGTAACCCTAAATAACATAAGAGCATTCATAGTCGTTCCTTATATCCATAATTTAACCAAGACTTACATTTACCAATAAAATTTGCTAATCTTCAAAAAAACCACTCACAATCCATTCATTATATAATAATACTTGTTTATTCCATCTTTTATAATTTCTTCTCTCTTCACTTAAAAAAAATAATAAAAGAAATTGATATGGGGAATGAGATGAATTAGTTTTTTTGAGTATTTTGATAAAATTTGGGGATGGGTTGTGAATGCTCTAAGCACATCCAAACAATATCTCCTATTTATTTGATCCTAATTAAGGAATTTCAGTTAGAACATTTAAGGAACACCTGAAGTTTAAACTGATTACTGCTACTCGAAGTTACAGTAATCAATGTTTAGAAAATTTTATTTCTTATTGAACAAAGGTGAATTTACCCTTACTTCACAAATTTTATGCAACATATTAATTCTACTCGATACAAAAATTTTATCCAACATATTAATTCTACTGGAAACATTTGATTCATGTCCCAGTGGCAGTACAGTACAATAGCAGGTAACACTAAAAATCCAAAACCAGTTAGCTGAAACAGCTAAGCAAAGAATCATTGAGTTTGCTCACATAAACAATTTATTTGCACAAAATCACACTTACATTACCTATTCTAATTCTGATCCTAATTATTCTCGTTCAAGCCTTTTTGTCACACAAAATCATCCAACTAAAACAGCCCAGGACAAAATCCAAATTTCAGAATTAGCGAGCTGGATCATACAAACATTAAAATTCGAATCAGGGTTGCTTTGCATAAGTAAATATTCGAACGAACCAATTGTATGAAATTTCAAAACAAACAAGTAGCATATCTTATTTCCATAAAAATTGGCAGTTGGATCCTTTACAGAGTGAAATCACTCCAAACACCGACCTTGTACTAAATATATATTCGTAAGCTTTGCAATTAGGAGTTGAATATTAAGAACTCATACCTTGATTCAGTTTTCACTTGATTTAGACGCGGCTGATTATCAGGTGGAGCAAGATGAAATTTCTCTGAACCTGAAGGCAATCGATGATCCATTTTTAAAAGATAACAAGGAAGAATTGTATGTTTGTATTTGAAACTTGAGTCTGTATGAGCATTTAGGGTTTATCCTTTATCCGATCCAGCAAGACAGAATACTCCCAAAGAAAACGTGAATAGATATAATTTCTTGCAGTTCAAAAATAAAAAAGGTTCTAATTTCGTGAGGTTTTTTACTCTAGAGAATGTACGTACTGATAGCTGCAAGTGGTACACCCATGGATTTAGGAATCGGGTCAGATATTTAGCCGATGTTTTACCCGATTCTTTTAAAAATGATCAACGCCACTTTCAAACAGGGATAGAGCATGAATCGGGTTTACCTGAAATTACCCGAAACCAAGACAAAAATTTTTGGGGTATGGGCCTTTTTTCGGTTCAGAACCTTTTTTTTTTAACGGCATTGTTTCACGTAACACGTATATTGTCTGAAACGGGTCTACGTTGTGAACACAAATGAACCAGTGGGCTCACTGGATCAGTCTAGCCCACCTAAAGCAGCCCAACCAGAGAAACGTGCCACTAGAATTCGCAATCCACCAAGGCACCTGAAAGATTTCATCATGTGAAGCCACGTCAGCAGAGAATAACGAATAGCTTTACATAAGGAGAGCATGAGTGAGTGCATAGGCATGAATATTGTTAGAAGTTTTTACACTTTCTCTCTCATCATGTATTCAGTATCTTCTCTCATTTCCCATTTTTTAATTCAATAACATTCTCTGATGTTTCATTGAATTTTGATTGTTTATATAATATTTTACCACTTCATTGGTGCTTTCATTGCACATCAGCAACGATGGCTGATTGTACGCGTTCTAGGGAACAAGAACAGGAAGAACAAATCAAAACCTTGAAAGAGGGGCAATCTCAGCTTCGTTCAGATGTGGATCGATTGGGTCAATCCATGTCTAAACATGAGAAAATGCTCTCCGAGGTGCATAATCAGCTGTCCCATTTACCCTTAAAGGGTCGAGCGGTGGATGATAGTGGGTATTCTAGTTCATCTACTACATCCACCGATGGTTTTAGTGTGTTGGGTAGGCACAAATCTGCACCAGTTCATCTCTCCGGTTTTGCCGGTGATAATCCAGAGCGATGGGTCGCTCAGGCGACTCCTTATTTTGAGATTTACTCAATTGCTGATGAAGATCGCTTGATGATTTCTTCATTTTATTTTGATGACGCCGCTGTTGATTGGTTCGATTGGATCCAACTTCATCATCAGCGTGCTGATTGGTTGCGTTTTACTCAGGCCTTGATCTCTTGTTTCAGATCTCGTGACTTGGAAGAACCGGAAGGGTTGCTCAGGCGACTCCTTATTTTGATATTTACTCAATTGCTGATGAAGTTCGCTTGATGATTTCTTCATTTTCTTTTAATGATGCCGCTGCTGATTGGATCCAACGTCATCATCAGCTTGCTGATTGGTTGCGTTTTACTCAGGCCTTGATCTCTCGTTTCAGATCTCGTGACTTGGAAGAACCGGAGGGTTGCTAGCTAAATTGCAACAGACTTCCACCGTTGCTGATTATCGCAATCATTTTGAAGCGATTTCCAACCGCACGATTTTTCTTCCGGAAACTTTTCTGGTCCGGTGTTTTATTTCCGGTTTACACGCTGACATCAAGCAGTCGGTGCTCATTCATAAGCCCATTACCTTGGATTCTGCAATGGATCTGGCCCAATTACACGAATCTCGAATTCAATTAGAAAACAGTGTGGGCCGGGTCAGTTTGAGCTCGGGTAAACCCTTATTACCGACCTCTAAAACTCCACCGGCGTATCCTTCACCGACGACATCAAAATCTTCCACTTCTTCTATGGCCGATGGCAAGTTTGGGTTCTGGCGCCTCACCCCATCGGAAATTGCCTAGAAAAAAGCACACGGTCTTTGTTTCCGTTGTGAAGAAAAGTATTCGTTTAATCACAGTTGTAAAGGAGCTCCTCAATTGTTATTTTTTTGATGATGAATGAGATCCTCCGGATTCTCCAACCACATCGGAAGTTCCTGTATCCTCCGATGAGTCCTTGGCGGAGCAACTCCAACTTGATGATGTCCGTGCTCAAATTGCTAAATCTTATAACGCCCTGGCTGGCGGTTGTTCTTCCACTACTCTCCGATTTACCAGGGTGGTTAAGGGCAAACCGGTCCAGATCCTTCTTGATGGCGGTAGCACTCACTGTTTTGTTCAAAGTCGAATTGCTTCATTTCTCAATCTGACCGTGGAGGCCATTACACCGTTCTCGGTACTAGTCAGAAGTGGTGAACGCCTTCCTTGTGCCGGTCTTGCTAGACAAGTATCCCTAACTATTCAATCGCTTACACTCACGGTGGATTTTTATGTTTTGCCCTTGAAAGGATGTGATATGGTTTTGGGAGTATCGTGGTTGGCCACTTTGGGTCCTGTTGTTACAAATTATGCTAACTCCACCTTTGAATTTCAAGTGGATGGATCCACTTTTACTTGGCATGGTAATACAAATCCTTCTATTCAACCTATTCAATTTAATGGGCTTCGAAGGTTAGCCGCCTCTGATTCATTGGAAGAATTTTTTCACTTATCCTTGCTGACCCATACCGATTGACGCACCCTTCTTGTCCACCTGATGTTCAACCCCTGTTACACGAATTCGCTGATATCTTTCAACCACCCAACGGCCTTCCACCAACTCGGTCACAGGATCATGCAGTTGATTTGGTTCCGGGTAACGGGCCAGTTTCGGTCCGCCCTTATCGTTACCCACATTTTCTGGGTCATGGAACATCAAGGATCGTTTTCCAATCCCTTCAATTGATTAATTGTTTGATGAACTTCATGGGGCGGGATTTTTTTCTAAACTCGATTTACTTGACGGGTATCATCAGATTCGAATCAAACAAGGTGATGAGTCTAAAACCGCCTTTAGAACACATGATGGGCACTTTGAATTTTTGGTCATGCCCTTTGGCTTGACCAATGCTCCCTCTACCTTTCAAAGACTTATGAACGATGTATTTCGGCCCCTGTTATGACACTTCATGCTCGTTTTTTTATGACATATTGATTTATAGTCGTTCTTGGAACGAGCACCTTCACCATATCCGATTGGTATTGCAATTGTTACGGGACCACGGGTTAGTGGCTAAATTATCCAAATGTCATGTTGGTCAGACTACTATTGCTTATTTGGGTCATTTAATTTCTAAAGAAGGGGTTGTTGTTGACCCAACCAAGATTTTAGCTATTCAACAATGGCCCTTTCCTTGTAACCCAAAGGAAGTTCGGGGTTTTTTGGACCTCTCTAGTTACTACCGGCGATTCATCAAGGGGTATGCATCTATAGCGGACCTATTAACTGATCTCTTAAAGAAAGATGCTTTCTGTTGGACCTCGACTTTTACCACTGCATTTCAACATCGTAAGACACTTTTAAGTGCCATACCGGTTCTTCGATTGCCGGATTTCTCGAAACCGTTTACGTTAGAAACTGATGCCTCCGGTACAGGAATTGGTGCCATTTTATCTCAAGATAAGCAACCGTTAGCCTTCTTTAGTCAAAAAATCTGTTCTCGGATGCGAAAAGGTTCCGCATATCAGCGCGAGATGTATGCTATTACACAAGCAGTCGCCAAATGGCGTCAATACTTAGGGCGCAAGTTTATCATTATTACAAACCAACAATCACTAAAAAATTTGAAGGATCAGGTTATTCAAACCCTTGACCAGCAGAAGTGGCTACATAAACTGCTGGGATTTGATTTCGAGATCACTTATCGCCCGGGAAAGCTTAACACCGCTGCCGATGCTCTTTCCCGGTTATCGGCTTCCCAATTCTTGGCCCTTTTGGGTCAATCTTACACTTTCTTGAACTCTCTCAAAACGAAGCTTCGGTCCTCAAGTGAATACTTTAATCTCATTCAAAACCTAGAAACTGATCTAGTGGGGTCTTCACCTTACTCACTCAAAGAGTACTTATTTTTATATCATGGTCGATTGGTTATTCCAAAGCATTCACCATTATGTCAACTACTGTTGACTGAATTCCACTGATCCGTCTCAGGTGGTCACTCGGGAATGACTCGAACACTCGATAGGTTATCCTCAAAATTTTTTTGGCACTCCATGCGCTCGGATGTTAAGGCCTTTGTTGCCCATTGTTCCACTTGTCGAAAAACAAAATCCTCCTTCTTGCCTCCTTCCGGCCTTCTCCAACCACTTCCGATTCCTAATTTGGTTGTTGAGCGCATAGCAATGGATTTTATAACCGGTCATCTTGCCTCCAAGGGTAAAACAATCATTATAGTTGTTATGGATCGCCTTTCCAAGAATGGTCACTTTTGTTCGCTTCCAACTGACTTTGATAGTTCCTTGGTCACCCTCACGTTTGTTAATGAAATTGTTCGTCTTCATGGGGTTCCGGTTGACATTGTCTCCGATCGAGACGCTCGGTTTATGTCGACCTTTTGGAAGGAACTGCATCGTCTTCAGGGTACCTCCTTATCCTTTAGCACATCCTATCATCCACAATCTGATGGGAAGACAAAAGCGCTTAACAAATGCCTCAAAATGTACCTTCATTGTTTTGTTTCGGATCACCCTAAATCGTGGCTACAATATCTACCTTGGGCTGAACTATGGTACAATATATGACAGAGCCCGCGTCGACCTTTTATCTAATAAATGCATCCCTTCCAGAAGTCGGGGTTTGTTGCACGTATTAGCTCTAGAATTACTACGGTTATCCGAGTAGCAAGATACCATCAAACAAACTATAACTGATTTAATGAGCCATTCGCAGTTTCACAGTCTGAATTTGTTCATACTTACACATGCATGGCTTAATCTTTGAGACAAGCATATGACTACTGGCAGGATCAACCAGGTAACTTTCCTCTTTGACAAAACCCAACACGCTGGTTCGAGCCAATGCGAGTCAAGAAGTCATTATGAAGAAGTC
>WOUH02000015.1:6283822-6297909 GCA_009936405.2 Stevia rebaudiana
AATCTAAGTATACTTTCTTCATACTGATGATGTTTATGTATAGGGTGTATGCAGGACAAGTCTAGCCACCAGTCCACCACATCATCAATATATGAAAGTCTACTACCACTATCTCAACATATCTTCAATTCACATCAATCATCTCCTTAGATCTAAACAATTCACATCAATCATCTTCTTAGATCTATACTACTCACATCAATCATTTCATTAGATCTATACAACTTATCTTAGATCTATATCCTCAACATTATAGATAAACTAATCTAACCTCAATATACTTTTATCATAATGATGATGCTTATGTATAGAGCGTATGTAGGGATAACCCAGCCACCAGCCTACCATATCACCATACATAAAAGTCTACCTTTACAACAACCACAACATAACCTATCCTAGATATATGATGCTTATGTATAGGGCGTATGTAGGATAAATCCAGCCACCTGCCCCCCACATCATCAATACATAAAAGTATATCTTGGATATAACCTTCACATACTTCTAATACTCATCAATCATTTTCTTAGATCTATAACAACACCTATAGATCTATGTCACAACGCACACGTATCTATCACATAATATGTAACAAATATATATTTATCACATCATAAACATTTTAGCACATTGCGTATGCATACCAGGCCCCAAAACATTTGCAAACAATTAAAGGGGGCTCGAAGAACTCACCTGATTAACGGTATAACGATAGAGAGAGAGTAAGAGAATCGGCGATATTTGGGCAGAACCTCCGCGATCCTTGTGATTAACCGATCGTTCCGAGCGGAACCCGATTATCCGATTACCAACTTCAGTAGAAACCCGACTAGAGAGTGTGTGTGTTTCTTCGAAATGATTTGTGCATCTGGTCTCTGCTCATCGACCCCTATTTATAGGCAAAAATTGGATTTCCACGCGTGTCGCGCAGGTTTTGACCAAACGGTGCGTGCCACGTGTGAGGGTTTACTTAACCGAGTGGGTAACCGACTTTTGACACCCATGCGCCACGCGCAGATCACAAGACCACATGGGTCGCCACGCCTGGCTTGGTCTAGTGTCCGGGCCTATGATCTTTTTCCACGTGTCGCTGAGTCCTAGGTCCGGGTGCTGCCACGTGGCCCAGTCATTGCCACGACAATCCTCGTGTTGCCACATGGCTCCCGAGCCTTCCACGTGGTGACACATCATCCCGATCCTAGTCCGGTCAGTCGGGTTAACTTCAAACGCGATTTCCCGCTTCGTTCGGACTCCGTTTCGCGTGTGGTTTACGCCTACGTTTATGATTTTCAATTCTCTATCTAACCCCATTGGTTTCTCCTACGTGTATCTTTTGAACCGTTGCTCAGATCAAAATTTCGCATACACTCAAGCGCTTCTAAATTCTTATATGAACATAACCAAAGCGTTTATTTTATATAATCACTTAGTTAAACTAAGGTACCGTTAGAATTTCTAAGGTTCTAAATACTATATTCTAATCGGAAGAACGCTATTAAACAGATGCTATTAAACAGATGGAAGGCTATTTAATTCTCGTAATTACATTTCCCAAAATTCGGGGTGTTACATTAACTTAAGTTTATAAGATAGTAATTCAAGTATACCACTCAAAACTAAAAAATTGCACCGGCCTGAGCTTGAAGTTGAGATTTGCAAAGCGAGAAAAATAACATAGTCACATCGATTCAAGAGTATGAACTAGGGTGAGCAAAAAACCGAACCGAAACCGAACTAACCGAAAAAACCGTACCGAAAAAACCGAACCGAAAGAGAAAGCCGAAAATAACCTAACCGATATTTTCGGTTCGGTTATGGTTATTCACTTTCAAATAACCGAAAATAACTGAACCGAACCGAATAGTCAAACGGAATAGTATAACCGAACCGAAACAACCAAAAAACCTAGATACCGAACCAATATTATCTACTTCTTAAGTCCAATAACTTGATATTTTTTTGTTTAAAAGCCTAGACTTAAAAAAGCTTATTATCTTGTTATTAACCTTAATAAAAATGTTGAAAACTTAGAACTCAAAATTAGGAAACAATTGTTGATCGTACAAGTTTACTCATTAATTATTTAGTTTTGAACTTTGTTTTTTTGTGTAAGACATGATGATCTACTATTGTTTTGATTTGTGTTTTTATCTCACCGTTTAGTTTTTGCATTATTAATTACTAAGTTATCGTTTGCATTTTTTTGTATTAATAAGCAAAAACAAAAATAACCGAAAATAACCGAAACCGAACCGAAACCGAAAACCGATAACCGAATAACCGAAAACCGAACGGTTATTTAAAAATAATAACCGATTATTTCGGTTATGGTTTCGGTTTCGGCCAATAACCGAACCGAACCGAGCACACCCCTAGTATGAACATAGGCTCGAGAAATGACACTCGATTTTACTATAATTATAACTCCTTGCACCAACCTAGGGGTATTTGTTTCAATCACCCAATGGTACTTTTGATACTTTCTATGTGAGAGGTCTTAGGTTGGAGTTTCACTCGGGGTAAAAAAAAAAAAAACCTTTTTGTGAGTCGGGGGTTTTCTCACAAACTGGTTTTCCTCTTAGATTGGTGAAGCGTGATTGCCGAGTTTTCAGCGATTTGCTGGGTGGAAGGTTGATCTGTTTGACATGGTGAGGCGGAGTGACCGTGCTATTTTCTCTCAAAAGAAAAAAATAACTCCTTACACAAAGTGTTGCCCAATAAATCAACCCAAATCACTCATCTATAAAAGTGAGAGATCTCATACATTATAAATGAAAAATAGAATTTTGTATAATATATTAATATGTAAAAGTCACTAGCTAGCCAGTTAGAGTATATAATCCATGAGGTAGTCAGGTAGAAATGTAATGCTCATATTTACATATTTGCTTTTGATCTCTACGGTCATACAAACTTTCTGTAATTATACAAAAAACCTACCACCAGTAAATCAACAAAGCTTGTTAAGGGGGGTAAAGGAGAGAAAGATAAAATTTCCCATTCATATGTAAGAGAGTTAAGATGAAGTTAATTAGATGAAGTGAAAGTGTTAAAAGTTTAAAGTTTTTGGAATGTAAATACGGTTTTTAAAGATTTGGAGTGAAATTGATGAATTATGAAAACCATAGGAAGGTAAAATGTAATTAACTCTAAAGAGAAAAAAAAATGTTTGTTTTTATGATGCAAATTTTATAAAAATTTAATAATGTCGTAATGAAAATTATTAGTGTTTAAACACAGTGGAGGAAAGTTTAAAAACTTAACAAATGAGTTTTTTCATCAATACTCATTCCATTTTTTTTTTACCCACACTTAAATCTTAACCATTGATTAAGCAAATGGATGACCAAGATTTGTTCCTATTTGATCTTTCCCATATATATATGCTACGTTTTAATATATGTTTTTTTTTATACTTCTAATACGAATACAAATATCTTTTTATAAAGTTGTCACCCGAAGTAAAAGACTCAACGACCATACAGATGAAGATAAATATAAAAACTAAAGAATGTATAAAGACTAGAATAATACATTTGTTTTAAGTTTTTTTGTCCCTTATTTGGGTTTGGGTTTGGGCTTAGCCAAAACCCGATCTAACCCAACCCATGCACACCTTTAGTAAAAAAAATCTTATAATTAAGTTATATACAATAGACAAAGCATAATGTACAAGTGCTTAATGCAAAAAAATTTTTAAATATTTAACATGGGATAGATGAAGTAGCAAGAATTTGAAAATTTAAATCGAATCTCCTCTCTTAAAAAACCTTACTTTCATTCAGTCTCTCCTCCACCACCGCTCTCTCTCTCTCAAGAAACCCTCCTTTCCTGTCGCCATTATGTTCCGTCTTCACTGTTCTTCGAAAAACCGTCCAGAGAGAAGCTTTTTGTCCCGGCTCCCGACTTCGACGGCGGAATATGGTTTTTGACGTTGAGGACGCTGGCGAGAGTGTGGTGCGATTCCAATAGTAGACCGCAATGACTTTTACACATATTTCTAGTTCAAGATCTACTCTTTCGGTGAGTTTATTGGTAAGAAGTTGGTCTCTTTGCACCAATCTATGATTGAATGTTATGATATCCAAGGGTGGAGCTTAGTGAGGGCCTGGGTGGCCCCGGCCCCAGTCCCCTATGTTATTTTGGTATGCAGTGTAAAATTTAGGATTTTTGCCCAAAAATTTTACGTATATAGCCCCGCCTCCCTCAAATTTTTTCAAAAAAATTCCTGGCCCCGTATGTATCTTGATTCAAGCTCCGCCACTGAATTGATATCACTAAGATGGAGAAGTATTTGGTGGTTGTTAGTGTTGCTGGATTGTGAATGCGACCTTTCTCCAAGCGTGAGACCATGGTGGTATATTTGACATTCCGTCCAAATTCCAAGATATACTATAATTTAAAATTATCTGCAAGGGCAAATGTACGTGTAAATAGAATGTTATACATGATACAACAAAGCAACCACATGCATAGTGTTTAAAATACTTTATTAGAGGTATATTGATCATATCAAAGTTCATATAAAACTTCTTTTCGTTGTATCATCTAGAAACATACTCGTGACTTCGTGTGGATGATAATTCAATAATCGTTATATTTTTATATTCTAAAAGGCACTAGTATTCAAGAATGGTGTTCTCTCCACTTAATTAGACGTTTTAAGCATGAGTGTGAATGCGACCTTCCACTTGCTTTTACTAAAGAAACCAAATTTCTTTCAAGAAATTATATACAACCTTGACCCACTCACTATCGCATATATATATACATATATACTATACACACACGTATTTAAGGTCTCATTCTTCATTAAGAACCATTCATTCTTGTATGCAATAGCATGTGTGGTTTCTTTTTCCATGTTCTAATCTTTTCATTCGCTCAGTTAGTTTCTAATATCATTTTGTTTGTCTTGTTCTTGTTCTCTTGAATTAGATATTTGTATATCCAAAAAAAAAAAAAAATTCAACATTTGCATAACATCTTGAGTTTAAATCTTGAAATGAAGAAGAAAAGTGGGATAGTGATGTTATGCATAACGTTCATAGTGATACCATGGGTACAAAGCATTTCAGAAGGGCCAAAAGGAATGGAAGAATGGTTCAAAGAACTCCCACTAAAGAAAGAAAAGGTTACAAAGTTACATTTTTATTTTCATGACACCACAACGGGACCAAGTCAAACCGCTTTCCAAATAGCCGAATCCAATATCAGCTCGACAACGGTCACCCAATTTGGTCGAACCTTCATGTTTGACAACCCGTTGACTGTTGAACCTGATGCAAGGTCCATGAGGATTGGTAAAGGTCAAGGGTTCTTTGGTGCTGCATCCTTTGAAGAACCTAGATTTCTTATGAACCTTAACTTTGTGTTTACACTAGGGAAGTATAATGGTAGCACCTTACAATTTCTAGGAACAAACCCTATACTTCACCAGGTTCGTGAGATGTCGATTGTTGGTGGGACTGGGGTTTTTCGACTAGCTCGTGGCGTTGGGACAGCACAAACGTATTTTCTTAACGATACATCGTCAATCGTTGAATATAATCTAATAGTGGTTCATTATTGAGCTCGACTAATGATTACCTTTTTTATTTAATTATATGCTTACATTTTAATTAAGCTCCGGAGATAAAATAAAGTTACCTTATATGGTGTAATCTTCTTTTAAATGATATATCTCAATTTTTCATACTTTGATCCTTCTATCAATCCACTTGTAATACACGCAAAATTCTGATGACAAATCCTGTGATATTGTTCTTCTTTGATCAAATAATTGAGGATCTTTTTGACTGATGTTAATCTATTATTAAAACAAACTAAACAATACTAAGACCAAAAACAATTTTCATACATATATATATATATATATATATATACAAATCTGTATAATTATATAGGGAAAGTATAAACAAGAAACTCACTCTCACTCAAAAAACTATCAAAACTCATATTTACATATGTAACAACGTAAAAAAATTAATTCCTTTAACTTTACATTCAATTTTATGATTTTGATGAAAAAAATAAAGCGCCGATTAAATATTAAAAATGTTTTTTATAAACAAATGACGTTTTTAATAAAATACCGATATATTACATATGCAAACAGATATGTTACGTATGTAACATTTCTACCATCATTTACATATGAGAAGGTTTTTTAATTTTTGTTTGCATATTTAAAAAAAAAAACCCGTAAAAAATAATAAAAAAATTTAATATGGGTTTATATGAGGTTTTTAAGTGTTCTCATTAAAATTGGGTTTCTATTTTATCCATACCCTAATTAATATATATACTATTCGGAAACTAGCATGATTTGACGGCGACAACAATTTACAACATAGTATTCGTTTTTTGTTATTTTTTCTCAATCCTCACGTAATATAACTATTGTACAGTTGTTAGTTTTCTTAAGAATGATCTGAAATTAGATTAACACATATATGACGTAAAAAATGATCATCTGAAAATGTATTAACACACATACACGACCTGACCTAAATAAGCAAAAACAATGCAAGATAGGTGCAAAGATAAAATCATCACAACGATTTTCATTCCCAATTTATTCACAGTATATTAGCTAGTCTTCATTGTTGTTGCTTAACACTACCAAATTGCAATTGTGCTAGCTGTTGCTTTCCCAACCTTTGCTTACTTTACCAAAAGCTTCGTATAGCCAAGATGCTCCAACTATCCTAAATTTGATGAATAACCACAAAAATATGACATTTTTTAGCAACAATTTAAGTTGAAAAGAACAATTTGATAGCTTAGAATTTAGATATTGGGACTATTACAAATGACTTTCCTATCTTGATATCATACTAAACAATTTGTTGAATTAAAGCATTAGCTAAATGTTCAAATACTAAAAAGTAAAAACGAACTAAATTAAAAAAAACCAAATTCGAATCTTAATGTTGATAATCAATTTGAGACTATCACAAATACTAGAAGCACAATGAATTGAAGAATACCAAAAACATATTGGGACTATTACAAATGCCTCCATTTACACCCAAATATTAATAAAGGTAAGGGTCATATGCAAAACTTATATTATTTAAAAATATGATACGATGAAATTATAAAAGCATAGAGGAGATAAAAGAACTCACATGTATCTCAATAATAGCTTATTAGGATTTCAAGTTATTTAGAGATGAACAATCAAATTCATGATACCAATCAATAATCTACTTTAAATAAAAGTGTTACAAAGGTTGACATGTTTGCAAAGTGTAAAAAGAACTCAAGAACTTAGAACAACTTACAGATTCATTTACGAATCTGTGATTAATCAAAAAACCTTAAATCTTCTATTACAACTCGATCTCTAATAGCATGAATCAGAACTAAGAACTCAACAAACAAGATATGGTTAGAATAAGACTAATGATTCACCAAGATAACGAATCAGAAAATACATAGACTCAGACGAAGACAATCTCTATCAGATGATGATTGAGACTGAACACATATGATGATGACAATCTATCAAACAAAATCCATACAAAAGCTATCTTAGATCAAGTGCGTATATGTGATGAAGAATCTCTCTGATATGGTGTGTTGTAGACTTGTGTGTATTGTACATTACAGAAAGCGATGATCATCAAATCCTAATCTGATGTGCTGATTAAATAGTCTTAACTTTCATAAAGACCCCTTGACTTCTACCAACTATAAGCTTTATATTCAAGTATCCAGAATTATTTAAAAGTTTCTAAAATTATTTGTGACATATGAAACATATATGAATATTGAATTAATAACTAATTTTTTTTCCAATTTACTTGAATTTAAAGGCAATCATGAAATAATAATTTATACTCAACTCATACCTGAAACCGGTTATAAAATAAAACCTAATTGAGCACCTCTATGGATCATGTTTCTGAAACTTACATGCTTTTTTTGTAATGTATTAGGTTGTAACATGCTAAAATCTTTTATCATGTTTAACCATTAAACTTAATGTACTAAACCTATCTTGGTATTGGCAATTAAAATGTTGCTTGAGCCCATTTTTGTTACCACTTTTTAATTTAATCTCCACATACATAAAATGTAGTTCCAACAATAATAAATTTAACTATATTTCATCGTCAAAAGCACAAAATGCACAAAGATTTGACATGAACAAACTAACCTTAACATAATCATCCAATAAGACAAAAATTAAAGTTACTTTAGATACATCTTTTAAAAAACATGATCACAACCATTATCAAGCTTTCATTGAAGATATTTCTTCAAGCAGCAACTTAGATTCAGCTGCAAAATCAACCGGACTCATTAACTTAACCGTAATCCTTTGTCTTTTCTCGTTATTATACTCTCGTTGCACAACCATTAATCGGAAAACATACGGGACCCACGTCGCCTTTTTAAGCTGCGTTTGAAAATCACTCCCATCATCCTGGAATATAAATTTAAAATTTTAATAATTAACAAACTTTATTTAACATCAGCAAGAAAAAGTTTCAACTTTTTTTCTAATTTACCTGTGATTTCATCTTATCAAGTTCATCAGCAGAACACCCAATTATTTTCTCAACTTCATCACCAAAAACAGAAAACCAAGCTCCACCACTTGCATCAGAAAACTTTGCCGACATTATATACCTGCAATAACAAACAATTAAGATTATGATAACTATTAATCTTATAAATTAATCACGATATAACAAACCTCAAATTACAATCAGTTTCAGTCTTCTGGCATCCTTGACACCAATAACCAGAACCAGGTTCTTCAGTAACTTTCTTGTTGCAGGTTTTGCATCCTCTGTAATACATTGTTTGATCACTTTTGATCATACTCATACAAGCTCGTGTGCTGTAATACACAGGCTGCAAACAAATATTATTAATAATATTACTATTTTTATTTTTTTATTGAACAGATATTATCTTGTGTTGTGCTAAATAATATTATTTTGATACCTTTTCTTCACCTAAAGACGGGTTACTTGTTATATGATCAAGCATCACACGGTCAGAATACATGGATCTACCACCGTTATTAATTGAATAATTCAATGTTGAACCAAGAGATTCCATGTTGGAATCTTTGCCTTCTGAACAATACCAAGATTTCAGTTTTTGAGAATCAGGGCTGTTAGGGTTTATGTCTATGATACTTCTGTTGACTGTTGACAAAGATACCCCTGAAGCCAAATCAAAAATAAAAAAAAAATTAAATAATTTTATTATTGTTAATGGTGAATGATAAACTAGAGTTATGATGTCTACCTTGAAAATCTGATACTCTTAGTGATTTGATAGCAACAATTGGTGACTCATGAGTCATATCTAACAGTTTTTGACCAACATCAGTTGCAAGAGCACCCCACAAAGACACAACTACTGACTTCTTCCTGAAAGATAAATATTCAGTTTATTTTAATTTATTTTGTTTTATGCATAAAAATACAAATTTAAAAAATCAGAGGTGAATTTAGTAATTTACGTGTCGTCTGCAATAGTTATGTCACGTTTCGGAATGGTCTCGTTATCAATTTTCCTCCTGATGCTCATTGTTGGAGATACATTTTGCACAACACCAATAACATCTGAAATTAACAAACAGTCAGACAGTCAAGTCAAAATTCAAAGTCAAAGTCAATCAATTTCATACCAATAAGTTCTTTCTGGTGGACATATGGTCCTAACTGATCAATTGGGACAAAATTAAACTTGGTTTCAGGGATAAAAGCTGCTTCATTGATTGCTAATTCAACTTGAGAGTTTTCATTCAAAGTCATTTCATAATCATTTTGTACGGTCTTGAATTGCTTATTAGCAACTTTTAAAGTTCCTTTAGATATGTAGTAGACTTTTCCCATTTCAAACACATCAAACAGCTTCTTTGCAGCCTCGTTAAACATTGTTGCTTGAATTTGAGTACCCTAAAAACAAACATTGTTTTATTTTCCAATTTTAAACACTAATCAACTGACTAACAAATTACTAAAAAGTAAAAAATCCAATGTAAACTTACATCTTCATCGGTTAATTCAACATTAAAAACACAACCTTCGCCTCTTGCATTCTTGTAATGACGCATGGTTCCTTTAGCCGTGAGTCGGACTTTAATCGTCCAGTTTCCTTGATAAGGATTTAAGGAAACCAGCGGGTGGACCCTACGGGTCATTGACATTCGTGCAGAAGGAGCCATGCTGCAATTAAAACATAAAATAAATAAATAATTAAAAAGGTTATAAATTGACTCAAAAACTGAAATAATGTAACTTGAAGTCACACTTACTTTCCATTTTGTTCATGGATGATTTGAGCAGCTGATTTAGTGATAACTTCTTGTTTTGGTTTCAACACAATGCATGCTTCATCTGCACTTTTCACATCTAATTTAATTTCTGCATCTAATGGAGGAGATACTGCTTCACATTTTATCACAATCAAGTACCTGATGAATAAAAACATCACCGAATATTAGTTAGCTTAAGAACAAAATCAAACTTAATCCCAAAACTCATAATTAGAATAAAACCAAATTCATACTTTTCGTTTTTGGATGGAATGTCATTGAGAGTGTACTCAGTGACACGAATGAGACCTAAGTTTTGAATGTTTCCATTGATAACTTCAGATGACAAATCAGACTGCAAGATTGCCTTCAACTTATTCTTGCCATCACTCACACTAAACCTGAACAAATGTAATCAACAACATCCATATTGTTTAATTTAACTTAATAACAACAATTTAAGAGAAGATAAATCCAAATTATAAGGAGTGTTCATTGTTTAAATTGAAACAGATTGAACCCAAAGCCAACCTAAGCAAATGACAAATCCAATTTCAAACATTGAATCAATCCTAGTAAACCATGTGATATATGTAGCCATAAAAACCAATCTGAATCTTTTGTAGTCAGTCAAACACAAAAACCAAATGTAGTTATGTTTTATCAACCTGAATTCGGTATGATTTAGTTTAAAGTTCCAATAATTACAAAGATAAGCAGAGAACAACCCTAAATACAAAATGCGCATAGATAATTAAGCAAATGAAAGAACAAAATCATTGAACACTAAATCGCCGACATCATACATTTATACTTACAGTGCATCATAAAATCAACGAAATAGCATAATCTGTTAATACAAAAACTTTGTAACTTCAGACTTACCTGTATCTATTGCCAGCAGACTTGATATCGAGTACTTGGACAATGATTTCTGGCAGATCAACAGAAGGGTCTGGATTAGGGTTCGACATGATGCTGCATATCGCACCTGGACTCACGGATTTCGTCATTCCCTCTTGCTTGATTGAAAGATCAGATCAGGAGAACAATAAGAACCCTAATTCGCCCTCTTGTTTTCGATCTGCTGTGAATCAAGGTAAATGGTAAATTAAATTAAGGGAGGATCGGATTTTGTATACACGGTTTTAGCGGCAATTATTTGAAAAACGATGGGAATTTGGGTGTTTTCCCGGGCTTTTACTACTCTTTTTCAATCAAATTTCAGCGCCTAGTGTTTTGAGGGTTGATGGTGATATATATATCAGTTTGAATTGTTTTAGTATTTAACGTAAACGATCCCTCAACTTCACTTTATTTCAGTGTTTTAAAACCAGATCGGGCAGTGAATCAGACGTTTTAGTGATCCACTAGTCGGACTGGTTGACATGGTAAGACCGAAGGTTGGATAAGATGTTAGTAAAAAAGATAAAGTCCTTCACAATTCACACTTTGATTTTGAACAACATTGTGACATAATCTATAATAATCAATTTTTGCTTATCAAGATATACTATGATAGCACAAATAATCTATGTGTTAAAAATAAAGATATAAGCAAATAATATAGACATTTTTTATCTTTTATGATACGGTTGTTTATCTAGTTTTATTTCTTTTACGTCCTTTGTATTATTAACAAATTGTAACTGATTGGTTCATGTTATACGTATAAATTTACGTCCTTTATACTTTAACCAAATATATTACAGATATTTTATAACAATTACATGTTAAAAGTAAAAAGAATGTAAATACGATGTAACAAAACTTACATCATATGTATTGTAAATACATTTATTTTGGTCTTATAAGTGAATGTTTGGTTTATGTCATTTTCACTTACATAAAAAAAAATCTTGTATTTTTCCTCACAAAAGATGTATAAAAGGACATAAATTTTTATCTTAGATGTATAAAAGGACATAAATTTCTATCTTATAACTTGTAGCAATTTAACTACAGTAAAAGAGTAAAATTAATGTCACATGTCATTACCTTAATTTTTTAAATTTATATATATTTTTATGTTATCTTAAAATTTTAAATAAATTTAAAATTCAAATTTAATTAGTTTTATTATTATTAAATTAAGTTTTTATCTTTTATATATCTAAAACAATATTTATCTTATATCTAATATTATCTAATTAACTATTTATTTTATATATTTGACAATTCTTATCCCTAACGTTTCAAGTCTTAACAATTTATGACCTTAATGTTTCAATACTTAACAAAATTTGTCCCTGATTTTCACGTTTTAACAGTTTTCGCTCATAACGTTTCAACGTTAGGGAGTAGAGACGAAAAACTTAAGACTTGAAACACTAACTGCAACTTTTTATACTTAAAAATTATATATATATATATACACACACAATAACTCAATGATAAAAAGTAAAAACTTAAGTATTGTTTATGTAAGCCTGTATAATACATGGGTTAATAAGCTAGTATACTTATAAAAAATAAACAATAACCGTACCGTCATTATTAAAGGTTTTTGCCCATACTGAAAATATCGAATAAAATTGATTAAGAAGACTTCGAAAAATTTACTAAAATCCTAAATTATTATAAATAAAAATAAAGTTAAAGTTAGTTACAGACTTTTCTCACGACTCAAGATGTTTCAACTTTAAAAATTTCAATTTTCCATACATATTTATTTTTCATTATGGGATTCTCCGTTGTAGCATAGAGAAGTATAGAAGCAAAGTCTATGTTGCACATTTAAGCAAATTTCTTCGTCAACGACTACGAAAAGTCTACAATTATGAGAAGCGAACAGCTTCTTCGAACCAAACATGAGATTTCTTCGACTTTGTTCTTTCTTTCTTTCTTTGGTTTTGTTGCGTGCCAGAAAAACTAAAAGAAACATCATTCTTTTAAGGGACCAGTTAGACCGCTAAACCGGTCAACAGGTCCAGCTAGAAAATAATGCAATCAGTTGGCTTTTTCGGTTTTCCTAACCCATTCTAAGTAATATGACCGGACCGTTGCCTTCGCCAACCCCGGTCTGACCGGTTGGTCCAGGTTTTAAATCATTGCTTTATTTCACTAAACCAAAACTTAAGTTCTTCCATTTTGAAGATAGATACACGTAAGAAGCAATCTCTACGATATAATTAAAACGGTCCACAACTAAGCGTGTGAATATCCTTAGGTAATTAAGTTTTGTCTTTTTTGCTCTGGATACACAACTGATCATGTTTTAATTTGAGATCACTATACTCTTTAATTATTAAGCTTTAAGAACCATAAAATAGATTAAACTGAAAACCGTTTGCAGTAAAGTGTTAGGCAAACAACTGAACAAGCAACAAGTTGTGCCGTCATCTTCTTTTGAATAGCAAAATCAATCGCACCAATCATATTAAGTTTGTTTTGATAAAATATATAATGGGATGTTCTACACATTTAACCCATACTTACAAATTTCCACTAATGAGCATTTCAGTCTCCCAACTACTAGTTAACATTTAACTAGTTAAAACACATCAGTAACACCCAAACTAACTTACCCTCGTTAGTTTATAGTAACAATAGTTGTTATTATTTCACAACACAACACATTTAACTCAACTTTCATTTAATAACCAACGAATACGCATTTTAGAGGCAAAGTGCGCAATTTAAATCTTAAGTCTCTTATATAAACATAATCTTCCTCTTTTTTTTTTAGATGAAGGTTTGTTTTTTAATTATCCGGTTACAATAACGTGGCGGGTAAGCGGGCAACAAGTTGCGCCGCAACCCCCTTTTGAATTGCAGAACCGATCCTAGAAAAACC
>WOUH02000015.1:6298009-6311579 GCA_009936405.2 Stevia rebaudiana
TGAGAAAAGCACATCAACCGTTGGTCTTTATTGATGGAGGATGTTTCTCAAATAAAAGCATATCAACAGTTGTAAGTTATTGATGAGAGATGTTTCTCAACGGTCTGGCCCATCATTAATTCACGGGTCGCGAACCTACATAAATCCCCGGGTTGTGGGTCGGTCCGTTTTTAAGTTTCCCGGGTGAGTTTTATTCGTTTTACTTACTATCCTCTATAATAACCTATATATCCTAACAATAGAAAAAATTTAATAATCATACATTGTTTACTATTTTATTTGAATAATTACATACATATGTTAAATTAAGTTTGGACTAGAACAACCAACCATTAAAATTTAGAAAAAATAACACATTAAAATTTGAATTTCCATTAAATAGATTTGAATATATTAACTAAAGATTTACGCTAAGAAAATAATTTTTTATTTGATAACTAATGACATGATAATAATAATTTTTTATTTTTCCGTAAATTTATAAAACAAATGTCACTTTGTTTGTTTTATAATATTCAAGTTCAATTGTCTTTGGGATTCAAGTTGAATTGTTTTTACAAGCTACCATAATTTCCTAAACATTTCAAATTATAATTAATTGACTTTCTTTTTTTTTGTTTTTTGTTTAAAGTGATATCAAACAAAAACTCCAATTACTTTATCTCAGTTGCTTATTAAATTTTTTTTGTTCGTATTGCTTTGTCAGCTTACGTGCTCTGTTTTAGATTTGCCTACCTTTCTTTAAACATAGTTTACCTCTAACGCAAAATGATTGTCTTTACGCAAAAGTTTTTATCGTGGAAACGCGCAATAGTTAAATCTGGTTTTAGTCTAAGACGACTCTTAATCTATGCGCGATAGTTAATCTAGTTTTAGTCTAAGACGACTTTTTAATCTAGTTCTAGTCTAAGATGGCTGGTACTTTTAGTCACGTATTAATTATTACGTGTGAAGCTACCATTTCTTTGGTCAATATTCAAGAATTAAAAAAAAAAGTCAATAATTAGTTTTTGATTAATTAATGTTAAAATAGTTTCTTTATCATATTCTATTCATATAGGCTGTCAGCTATTGTATATCGTGATGCAAGCCACACTTTTGTTATTTGTTTTTCTTAATTTCTAAACGCAAATTTTGTTGGTTTATTAATTTTGATCACATAACCAATTGTGTAACTCTCTTCTTATCTCTAATACCCATCTCACCCTACCTGACGTGTCTTTTATAGACTGACATTTAGACGGTATTGTCGTTTTGGAAGTTTTGTTCTTGCAGTTTAGAAAGAACTATTTTTTATACTTAATTTTCTAACTCACGTGACTTTTATAGAGCATACATTTAGGCCGGTGGTGTCGTTTTGAAAGTTTTGTTCTACCAGTTTCGAAAGAACTATTTTTTATTTAATTTCTTGAGTGCGTGTTGTATCTTGTTATTACTTTCCGTGTTTCGGCGTTCTCTGTTGCGTTATTAACAAATTGATATTTATCACTTTATCAGTTTGAAATTCGAACATCCCAGGAACACGTGAACAGTTAACTCTTATCTTTTTGTACATAATTTGTGGGCACAAATGACCGACAAGCCGGCTAATATTAAAAAATGAAAACAATTAAAAAGAACCGTTTTTTTAATTCATGTGGCTATCTTCATTCTCGTCTTCGGTCAACGTTCATGTATCTCTATATATATATATAACATAAGCTGCTAGTGCATGTTCATAACAAGACCTCAAACATGTTCCTACCTTATTTGTTTATTCTGTTTCTTCCCATTTTCTCTCTCCTTTATTTTCTTCCCAAAATCATCAAAAACAAACCAAACTTAAACCCACCGGGTCCTCATGGTCTACCATTCATCGGTAACTTGCACCAAATCGATCAATCAAGCCTTCATACATCATTATGGAACCTAACCAAACCTTACGGTCCGATCATATCCCTTCGGTTTGGTTTCAATTCAGCGATTGTTATATCTTCCGCGAGTCTAGCGAAAGAAGTCTTGAAAACCCAAGATCTTATCTTTTGTGATAGACCGTTGTTTATCGGCCAACGGAAGTTAACATATGATGGTATTGATATAGCTTTTTCGCCTTACAACAACCACCATTGGAGAGATATGAGAAAGATTTTCAACCTTCATTTGTTTAGCCCAAAAAGAGTACAATCTTTTAGGCGTATTCGACAAGATGAGGTCTCAAACGCGATGAAAACGATACGTGGTCTTTCAAATAACAAGGTAAACTTGAGTGAATTGATGAAGAATGTGACGACTAGCATAATGATGAGAATGAGTTTTGGCGAGCGGTACCAAGATGTGTATGACAAATCGAAGGTTTTCAGACTACTCGATGAACTTCAGGTGCATTTGGTCGATCTTTATGTCTCGGATATTTGGCCCGGTTTGCCTTTTGCGGGTTTGGTTGATCGGTTGATGGGCAAGAAGAATCGGTTAAAGAAATGCTTCCAAGATCTTGATTCATTTTACCAACAACATATTGATGAACACCTTAACAATCGAAAACATAAGTCTTATGAGGAAGATGGGAGTGATGTTATTGATATTCTACTACAAATTGCGAAAGATAATCTCTTCAGCCTCACTCACGAGCACATAAAAGCCATGCTCATGGTAATTAATCTCTGTCACTTTATGAGTTTATTGACACATGATTTTTAGTTTGGAAGCAAAAAAAAATTATGAAACGTACTATCTAATCAGAAAACACCCCAAATGTTCATGTGTGATATTTATATCACACGTTTGATCATTTCATTTCAAAAACAGAAAATGTAGATACTATTATATGCTAACTAAATTGTTTTATTTTTTTACCAACTAATGTTAAATAACAGTTTTACTAACAGAACAATTTTTAGATATAATTAACTCTAAGTATTTTATTTTTAACCTTTGAGTTTGTTATAAAAGTTTAATAAACGTTAGTCCTAATTTCAGAAAACTATACATCAAATTAAGTCCCACTGACCATTTAGGAGGCTGGGTAGTGGCGGCCAATGTTTTATAAACCGGAACGGATGGTGAACGGGACGTTTTACCGGTTCACTGGTCGGACCGGTCGGATCGGTTGGACCGGATTATGAACCGGCACTCATAAATAATATGGCGATTCATGTATTGACCATACTGGGGTATTGATGGATCTGCTATTTGCTTTGGGCTCTTGACTGTAACATAGATGTTGGGCTGCTACATGGGCTTCTATCATTTGCTTCTTATTTTCTCCTTAGTCCACAGAAATTATTGTTCGATTGGTTAGACTGACTATATAATAACACTTAACTTTTTCATTCATCAGAAAACATCACGTATTCACATACACAAGATTCTCTCTATTTTTCGTCTGTATTTTTTAGGGTATAACATAAGAGAATGAACTCATCTTTGTTTGGTTTTCTGAGAGCTTTTATTTGTTCATCGATTTGAGGAGACAGTGTTCGTATTTTTTTATTAACTTTCTTTGAAAATCGTTATATTTTTTGGATATGTAATTGCCATGTGGCCATGCCTTCGAGAAGAGGATAGAAACGCCGACTGTTGAAGGTGGTTTTTTGAATTTTTCTGGATAAAAAGTAGGAAAATTTGGTTTTTTACATAGCAATTTCGTCGATACCAGCATACCGCATCTTCTCTTTTTCTTATTACTGGGCCGACCGCCGGTCCGGTCGACCGATTCAACCGGAAATGTTTACCGACCGGCCGGCTAATTTGCTAACCGTTTTATACCATACAACCGGACCGCTCTTGTTGCCGAACCCCGGTCGGACCGCCCGGTCCGGTCTAGGTTTTAAAACATTGGTTGTTTGTAATCGGGCTTGTTAAAGCCAGAGGTGGCACATGGCATCTTTGAAATGGTAAACTTTTCCATCAATCATACTATATCAAAAATATTTTGGTACGTTTAATATGGAGAGAGCTCATCTGTTTAGTATACCTATGGTATTTTCACCACATAAAGATCCTTAGCGTCCCCAAGAGGAGGGCAAAGAATTATTTGGTCTGGAAGTACCGTATTTCGGACACCGGAGTTGAAACACCCTGTGTACTAATCTTTTTACCAATGTTTCCATTGAAATCTCCTCCTATTCAAACTTTCTAGTCCATGAACCGTCTCGGGATGGCCCCCACAACAAAAATCCATACAACCCCAAAACTCTATCTTCTCACTCTCACCGAACCCGATGTGTTGAGCACAAGGATTAACTACTATCACTATTTCCCCCTAGCAGCATCATTATACCTTCTCACGCCCACCACGTTATACATAGGTATTAAATTTGTACAAAACTTACATATAAGTAGCAAAATCTGAAAACCCATAGAAAATATGTACATAGTTATCAAACTTGTACATTGGTGGCAAAATTTTTACATCGGTAACAAATATGCATAGGGACCAACTTTGTACATAGGTAGAAAAATTGAACATTGGTAAAAATAATTTTTACGAAAACAACAATAATACCTAGTGAATCTCATAGAAAATGTTGATTGCCTAGAGAGTGGAATGTTGCTAACTTTACAGCTACACTGAGGGAAAAGTCACTACTTTATAGACCATAATTCCAAACAATTAAAGAAACGAAAAATAAAGATTATTAACATATATACGAATAGATCAATAATATTATAAAAAAATGATGGAAAAATTAGTAATCATACATATAATAATCATAAAACAAAAAATATACATAAAGTACACCAACACGATCACATGCATAGTACTCTTAAAGTGTAGGAAAAAATTCTAAGTCGATAAGACACATCTAGGTTACATCTACATATGTTCTAAAAGTCTTTACCTTGATCTTACATCAGCACAAACTCCTATATAACACCATGTCTATAAGACTACAAGTAGTGGGCGTTGTGAAGGCCCGGCGACGCCCGGGAACACCGAAACGGGGCCGGCGTCGAGGGGCGTTGTGGAGGTTGGCGTGGAAAACTCCACGGGCGTGGAGGGAGGAGAATGCCGTTGGATGTGGGGCCCTTCTCCCAAAATCGATTTGGGATGTTGCAATTAATCGCGTAGCAACATGGCGAAGGCGTGCAGTATCTACCACCACCGGCACCGGCACCGTTGCCGGAGTTGCAGCAGATGCAAAGTGAACAAATCTGGAATCCGTTGAGCCTCCGCGGGCTGTCGTTTAGAACTAAGCTCAACATTTCCCGTTTTCCGTGCTCGATCAACGGCACCATCATTTCATCCGCCGGTGACCTGCTTGCCTGAATATCAAAACCAGAAATTTGAAGTAACATGATTAGGGTTTAGAAACGAAATCGATTGAGACGAACTGTGAATACTGATAAAGAAGAAGATTAGGCCTCATCTCCCAAAATTGGTTGCTTTTCTCTCTCCTCCACTTACCACTACACTCATTTTTCATAACCTCTTCTCTCTCCTGCGTGACACTGACGCGTAATACTCCACGCCCTTTCGCAGCCCCGTTATAAGACATGGTCTTATATATGAAAGATGAAAGATGAAAGATTATTGATTGATCTTTTAACATCAATTAAAAACAAATGACGTGTGAGACGAAATAAAACGAGTCACATTCAGACATTTAGCAACCAATAATTCAACACGTACACAGCCAAAAACACGTCCAGATTCATAACCACATCTATATCACTCACAATACAACCAAACTCATCCACGCCATCATCACCACCAGCATTTAACATTTAACCTCCAAATTCCCAATCGCAGTGCATCAATCATCATAATTCATAACCCATGGGAGAACTTGATCCGAATTTCATCCAAGAACCCGAACACCGACCCAAACCCGCAGTGATCGAAGCCCAAGGAATCCCCCAAATCGACCTCTCCCCTTACATAACCTCATCTCCGACCAACACAAACGCCATAAATGATCTGGTGGATGAAATCCGTAACGCCTGCAAAGATTGGGGGTTCTTCCAAGTGATCAACCATGGGGTTCCGATCGAGATCCGTGAGAAGCTGCAGTCGGCGGCGAAGAAGTTTTTTGATCAATCAGTGGAGGATAAGAGGAAGGTGAAAAGAGATGAATCGAATCCGTTGGGTTATTATGATACTGAACATACCAAAAATGTTCGAGATTGGAAGGAAGTTTTTGATTTCATGGTGAATGTTCCCGCAGTGATGCCGGCTTCTTACGAATCTGATGATGATCGGACTAAAGAGTTTAATAATCAGTGGCCTCAATATCCTTCAGAATTAAGGTACTGTTATGCAATTGATATAACTTAATACGATTACAAAAATAACATGTATGTGTTTAAAGGTATTATTTGAAGGTTTAAATTTCCGGAAATCTGCCAAGATAAGCATTTTGACCACCTTTTTACAAAAAATAAACATGAAATCTAGAGGCTAAAATCCAAAAAAGCGCCGGCTAAATTTAAAAAAGCACCGTCTAAAAAAGAGCTAACTAATTTTAAAAAAGCGACGTCTAAAAAATAAAAGCACCGACTAAATTTTAAAAAGCATCGGCTACAAATAAAAGCGTTGACTAATTTTTAAAAAACGCAGGCTAAAAAACCACCGGCTAAATGTAATGGTTACTAGCATGTACATTTGAATTTTTAGTCAGGAACATTTAGTGCCATATGTCAGCACATAATTGGTCAGAGTTATATCATGTTCCTGATCGGGAAACATTACACGTGTCAGATGCTGGCTGGTTGCTTTTGAAAAAAAAACGCTGGCTAATTTAGCCAGCGAAATTGTAGGTGGCAAAATATGACAGTGTTGACCAGATTTTAGCCAACGATTTTCTATGATTTAACCTCTAGAATCATGTCTATTCTTGTAAAAAAGGTGATAAAACTTGTTTAATTTGGTAAATTTTTAAAAAAAGAAAAATGAAAGGTCTAAAATTTAGGTGTATATAATTAGATGGTATATAAGTTTGCTATCATTAAAAAAAACTTTACTCATAATGTTTTGACTACTGTTTAACAAAAGGGAGGCTTGTGAAGAGTATGTAAAAGAACTACAAAAACTATCTAGCAAATTATTGGAATTGATCTCTTTGAGTCTGGACCTCCCCGCAAACCGGTTCGAACCATTTTTCAAAGACGACACCACTTTCGTTCGGCTCAACCACTACCCACCTTGTCTCGCACCTGACTTAGCCCTCGGTGTTGGTCGGCACAAGGATGCAGGTGCTCTAACCGTCTTGGCTCAAGATGATGTCGGAGGTTTAGAAGTCAAACGGAAAACCGACGGAGAATGGATCTTTGTCAAACCTACACCAAATGCTTTCATCATCAATGTAGGAGACATTATCCAGGTAACTTGTATAGATATTATTGAATTCATTTATGTTTTTTAAAACTTATAAGTTTGAAATTTGTGTAAGCTTTAAGTTAGAAAATTGAAAAGTTGAAAAAAGGTTTTCTTGTGTTTCTCATTTCTTTCTTTTTTTCTATATTCACTTAACACTAATATAAGTCTTTTTCGGTTTTTCCCAATGATATTTAATATCATAAAAATATCGATTTTATGGAAAACGAGGTTTTCTTTCCTCGTTAGGTGATGCTAATTGCTAAGGGTGCCAACTCATAACGATGATCGGGGAACACCGGTCAGAGTTCAGCGTAACACGATTATGGGGCAGATATAATAGTTCGAGCCCCACCCCATGGTTTAGATCACGAACTGTGAGTCGTTTACCTCTTTTGATGTTTTAGGCTAGGACATTCATAAGTCGGTTAGCGAGTCCGGAACCCTTTTTTAACTAGAACAAAGTAAATTTAGTATTACAAAATCTTGATTCCAACCTCTGATTTTAATAAAACTTATACATCGAAACACATATAAAATAAATAAAGATTTTAAAGTGTGTTTGAAATTTTTTTTTTTATTATTTTAAATACGTTAAATTAAATACAGAAAGAAATGGGAAAAGTTCAAGAAAATAGCAACCAACCTTTTTTGCATAACCAGAAAAATCTATTAGCTTAGAGAAGTCTTAAACTTTTTTAGGAAAATAAAAATAACATTACCAATTCTAAAAATAAAACTCTACTTTATTATTATAGAACATGACAATTTTTATATTTATTTTATACTTAACTTTTTTTTTTTGTTATTATTTTTTTAATTTTATATTCTTGTTTTGTAGGTATGGAGCAATGATACATATGAGAGTGTAGATCATAGAGTGAGAGTCAACTCTACCAGAGAAAGGTTTTCAATCCCGTTTTTTGTGAACCCTGCACACTACACCGTGGTAGAGCCGCTAGCGGAGTTGGTAAACGAACAAAATCCGGCCAAATACGAGGGTTACAACTGGGGCAAATTCTTTGCATCGCGAAAGAATAGTAATTTTAAGAAACTTGGAGTCGAAAACTTACAAGTTCATCATTTCAAAAAAGTGAATGAGCGAAAAATTGATGATGTTGTTTCCCGTATTGAGAATGTTGTTATATAATTAAGAAAATCTTATGTTATCTTTTTATGTAAAAAAGAAGTTGCAGTTGTGTACTAGTATCAATAATTAATGAGCCAAGATTAATTTTGGCACTCGTGAATAAAAACATGTTTATGGATCAATTGTTTTAAATGTCCTATAATAATTTTCTAATTTGTCTAAACTTTAAAGTTTGCCTCACGAGAACGTCGCACATTGTAATATATCATTTGTAGTGTATCACAAATAATTACACATTGTAACAAATGGCATTTTGCTAACCATAAAAAACAATGCAATAAAAGAAACTCAAACTCATAGTTTTCAATATATGATTATGTCAGAAAACTATAAGATGAAAACAAGAAATTGCAAGTATATTGTTGAAATGTAAATATAAATTCAATTCATAGACAAACACATTTATTTTCAAATGCTATTAATGGATTATTTGTTATGTTTGGGCTTCCGGGTTTTGAGTTGGATATAAATGATTAATGATGACATTGGTGATAGGCTTGGAGAATAATGGGCTTCTTTTTTGGTTGAAATCCGTCATCACACTCATCATCATCGGTGGTTTTCTTCTAGCCGTTTTCTCCTCAAGTTCTCCACATGCGCGTGCCCTCGTTTGCTTCCAAAAGTTAATGTTTGTTGATTCCCGTTGTAAACGGGTCGATCATCGTTGTAGTCGAGCTCTTTTACCATATAAATAGGGTGATGCTCTAGCTCTAGAAGACAACAAAAAACAAGCAACCATGTAACGATCTGCTGGTTCTAGTTTCTGTTCTTGTTTCATCTCTTTCACCTTGTTCATTGGCACTATTGTAGCCAATTATCTTGTGCTTGATTAAGCTTTCAGTTGTGAAGGCTTTAAGCCTAATTTTCTTATTATTACAATAAATCATACAACTTCTTGACATATATAAACAAACTTAAATTCATAATGAAAAATTTGAATAAAGGTATAAAACGGAAGAAAGTTAATTACATGATTTAGGGTGGAAGACCAACGTAGAGATTGAGATAAGGGGTAGAAGAGTAAATTGGTTGAGATAGATTGGAATTGTGAAGAACATAATCCACTGCTCCAATGAACGCGATTACGAACTCATATGCTAAACTCAGTAACTGCATACATATTTCCACCTTTTGAATCATCATCTTCTTTCTATGGTATCCTTATCATATCATTGCACTATAAAACACACACTTTGTGTTATGAGTGTAACAATCAAGCATGCATATATGCTTCATATATATATATATATATATGGTGAGTTGGCAATGGTCAACATAAAGCCATCTACTTTAATATGGCTTTTGGTACCATGAAAAGGCAAGAGATACGTATTGAAATCAAATAAAAGATAATTTTTGGACATTCTAATAAAAATGTGTCACAAGGGTGGGAAATAGACCAAGAATATCTGGATATTCTCGTCATATATTTATGAAAACAAAGAATAGAGTATATGTATGTTATATTAAATTGGATTCAATCATACAAAATTACGACTTTTAATCTAATCATGTTATCCACAATTAAACATAACTTATATATAATACATGCATTTACATAGAAAGGTTCACTAGGGGATCGAAAAAAAAAAGAGAGAAACTAAAAACCATGTGTTTTACATGCAAGAAGCACATAAAAAACTCATTTTTTTCACAAACGAAATAACACTTTTTTACATAATTTTTTTGGAGCTTTAAATATAAATATATGAAGACGTTATTTTAATAAAAAAAAACTCATTTTAAAAAAAGAAAAGAATGATGTTTTTATTCTTTGGATTTATTTTTTGTTTGTTTTAGCCACACGTAAATTTAATGACAATTGTCTGTGTTTATTATTTAATCGAGCTTATATTAATTAATAATTTGACTTCATTTCTATAAAATCGTTCAACACATCTTGTAAACTAATTCAACATTCAACAACAAATACTTGTTCACATACACAGCCAATATGACGTCTAGATTCATAACCACGGCCAGATAAATCATCGTACAATTAAACTCAATGTTTTAAAACCGAACCGTATAGTGAACCGAAGATCTTATTGGTTCATCTGTCGGACCAGTTTGACTGGATCTAAGATCCGAATAATTTAAATTATTTTAATGATTATTAAAAATACAGAAAAAAAAATATAAAACACGTTTGACCACTGTTCAACCGGCTCTGCAAGTTGGGGTCGGTTTTTACTACACTGGTTAAACTCATACACCGATTCACAAATCTTCATTATCGAATTTTCAATCTCAGTT
This sequence comes from Stevia rebaudiana, assembly GCA_009936405.2. Lineage (NCBI taxonomy): Eukaryota > Viridiplantae > Streptophyta > Magnoliopsida > Asterales > Asteraceae > Stevia > Stevia rebaudiana. The sequence goes on from WOUH02000015.1 coordinate 6,308,710, forward strand.
CATCAATCATCCATGTCTAATGTTCGTATCCCCATTTTACAAAAAAATTCATGTCTAGTATTGTTCATAACCATGAAGTTTACTAAAACTCCTCTCTGGTAACAAACTAACATGGTGTCTTTCTTTTGCAATGCCCTCTTTTAAACCCACCAACCATACCCAAATTCATCGCCCATGTGTGGTACAATCGGTACTCAGTTTATGCTCTAAAGGACTCATATCGGAAGCAGTTAAATCCCTCGACAATTTAGCATCTAAAGGCCTGCGTCTGGACACAAAATCTTTAGCTTTTCTGGTGAAGGAGTGTGCGAATCACAGATTGCTTAAAGAAGGGAAATGGGTTCATCTGCATATGAATCTTACGGGTCGGAAAAGACCCGGAACGTTCTTGTCCAATCAATTGATTCATATGTATTTGGAATGCGGGTATTGCGATGGTGCACGCAAGGTGTTTGATAAAATGCCCGTGAGAAACTTGTATTCATGGAACAACATGCTTTCTGGGTATGCTAAGTTAAGAATGATGAAGCCAGCTCGAAGCCTCTTTGATCAAATGACCGAGAAGGATGTTGTAACATGGAATACAATGGTTATAGGTTATGCACATAATGATAATTTCAATGAAGCGTTAAAGTTTTATAAAGAGTTAAAACTGGTGAACATTGGGTTAAATGAGTTTAGTTTTTCTGGAGTTTTAACTGTCTGTGTGAAATCAAAGGATCTGAAACTCACACAACAGGTTCATTGTCAGGTGTTTAATTATGGTTTTTTGTCAAGTCTGGTGCTTTGTAGTTCAATCATCGACTGTTATGCAAAATGTGGAAACATGAGTGATGCAAGAAAGCTGTTTGATGAAATGCCTGAAAGAGATGTGGTTTCTTGGACCACTTTGGTTTCAGGTTACGCGAAATGGGGTGACATGAAATTAGCTAAACAGTTGTTTGATGACATGCCGGTTAAGAATCCCGTATCGTATAATGCATTGATATCCGGTTATTCAAGAAACGGTTTTGCGCATGAAGCCCTTAAGTTGTTCACACATATGATGGTTTGTAGAGTTAAACCAGATCAATTCACTTTTAGCAGTTCTCTATGCGCGTGTGCTAGCATCCCTTCAATAAAAAATGGTAAACAAATACACGCGTTTCTAATCAAAACAAATTTCACACCAAACACGATAGTAGTTAGCTCTCTAATCGACATGTATTCCAAATGTGGAATTTTAAAACTCGCACAACGAGTTTTCAAACTCACATGTGATAAAACCAACATAATACTTTGGAACACTATGATATCTGCATTAGCACAACATGGTCATGGAGAACAAGCTTTAAACCTTTTTTCTAACATGGTCAAAGAAAAAGTCAAACCCGATAGAATCACATTTGTTGTGATTCTAAATGCTTGTAGTCATTCGGGTCTTGTTAAAGATGGGTTACATTTCTTTAACACTATGATGCACGAACATTGTGTTAATCCTGATCAAGAACATTATGCGTGTTTGATTGATCTTTTGGGTCGCGCAGGGTGTTTTGATGAGATAGTTAATCAGTTAAGAACAATGCGTGTAAAACCCGATACGCGTATTTGGAAAGCTTTATTAGGGATTTGTCGGATTCATGGAAACTTAGATTTAGGAATAAAAGTTGCTAACCGGTTAATCGAGTTGGAACCAAACTTGTCTGTTGGGTATGTGTTACTTTCAAGTATGTATGCAGGTTCTGGAAAGTGGGAATCTGTTTCAAAAGTGAGAAAACTAATGGACGAAAGAAATGTGACAAAAGAACGAGGCGTTAGTTGGTTAGAACACGCGAACAAGTTGAATGCGTTTACGGTTTTCGACACGTCGCATGTTTTGGAAGATGAGTTTGAGTCAGTTTTTAATATTTTAGCTAGTGAGATGAAGGATGATCATTTCTTATGATGCTTGAAGGTTATGTTTCTTGTTTTGAATTCTCTTATGATGTGAAGAATGAGTGTATTTTTGGTTAATAATTGAAGATTAATTTTGAGGTTTTAACATTTAATTTTTATATAGCAAAGCATTGAACGCAAATGGTATACGGCAAACTAACACACAAATCAAACATAAATGAGGTTTTTTGTAATCCCTCTTAGGCTTCTTAAAATAAAGTCCCTATTTAGTTGATCATTTCACTATACATGTATTTATACAAGATCAGATTAAAGCATACTTGGAATATAAAAAATTAATAATCTGTCTTTTCAAAGATTTTAAAGGCATGTTTATCGTGATGCATGCTTTTGATGTAGACGAAAGTGTAAACATTTAAGAGTTTTTTACCAAAGTAGTGTTGGTGGAAATTTTATTTACCAAAATAGGTGATTTGAAACTTATTTAACAAAATGGGTATTTTTTTTTTAAGTTTGGTTTTCTCACTCATACTTTTATTGGTTAAAACAAATATCTATTTTAAAAGTCAAACAAAAAGTTTATATTAAAATTAAACTTTGTTTGAGGATAAGTTTAATGTCTTTTACATATTTGGTAAATAAAATTTCCACCTAAATAAGTTTAATGTCTTTTACATATTTGTTTAACAATTCAATTAAATTTGTTCAATGTTTTTTTTTTATTAAATCATTCGTCTTTCATTAATTGTTTCAATCCTTGGAAATCTTTCCAAAAGTGTTCAAAACTTATTAAATTAGATTACCTATATATCACACGTACAAGCTTAAAACTCATATATTACACGAGGTTATATAATCAGGGAGCGGTTAAAATACATATGCTTGTTATCCTACATAACGTAGGATGGGATTTCATCTGTTGGATCGTTTAAATGGAGGGCCTAGATTAACGCGGTGGCAAAAGTGTAATTATCGTCCTTCCAAAAATAATATTT
>WOUH02000015.1:6311679-6323666 GCA_009936405.2 Stevia rebaudiana
AAGCAATGGATGATTGGATGCGCCAAAATAGTCCCGAAACTCAATCTCAAACCGGATCTCCTCCAACAAGTTGAAGAGCAAGTGTTTAAAAAATAAAGAACCGAAACATTTTTTATTTTATGAAGAAAAAACTCTAAAAGCCAGTTATCCTCAATTATGTTTGTCGTTTTTAGTTTTCATGTCGTTTATATTTGTGAAAGAATTGTAATCGAATTCGTAATGGCACTTGACGTGTCGTTTTTATTTTAAAACATATAAAATTACTAAAAAGTTCTCTTATATTAAAAATAAAAAAGACACGTCGAGTGCCATTACAAATTGATTACAATTCTTTCACAAACATAAACGACATGAAAACTAAAAACGACAAATATAATTGCGGTTCATGAAAACTAAAAACGACAAACATAATTGCGGATAGTTGACTTGTAAAGTTTTTTCTTCATAAAATTTAAAACGTTTCGATTCTTTATTTTTTAAACACTTGTTCTTCAACTTGTATGGAAAAAAACACCGTTGCAAATAGTGATATTTAAGTTTTAATTTTCTATTAGATGCGTTATCAAAACTCATTGAAAATATTGTCTTGCAAATTAAACGTTTGAATAATACCGTCTAACATGTAAAACAATCATTCACCGGTATGTGGATACTCAAACATTTCAAAAGCAATCGTACGGTTCATCATTTGCCACGAATTCGGATCTATCTTATGTGCGGTTACACAAAGATAAGATTGTGGCAAACCATGAGGAGCCGACCAAACATCGCTTGTCAAATTAACACCGGTATTTAAATTTTGAAAACCTAAAATTAATTATTTTTTTGCTTCTTGCCATCTTTTTAAACAATCGCATCTTATGGTAGTACGACTTACATCTATATAACGAGGTTGGAGCGCCTTTTGAATCATACTCGTCAAACACACCAGTCAAAAGATTGAGAAGCAAAGCTTCTTGAATAACCAAGTTGACTATCATATCTCGAACGACGTTTGTATCGAAATTCCAAAGACCACTTGCGGAATTTAATTGTGCTTGATCGTCATTCACCTTATCTTTTAAGATCGAGCAAAACCGTTCCGAATGTTGCTTTAAAGTTGAGTTCGATAACGGTTGAAAAAACCGTTCCAAAGACCCTTTGCAACGAGCTTTTTTCTCACCGTTTGTCAAAAGAACTAAATCAAATTTGTCGAAATTCTTCCTCGTTGTAGGTTGATCTTCTTGAACGGTTGGTACACTAGAGGAAGCACCAAGACCCACTTTGTGATTGTGAGCTTGCCATTGATAATTTAGTAAAACGACGAAAATAATTTTTTTGAACGTTTTAGTGTTTAGAGAAAAAACATGAATGGAGTGATTGAACCAAAACACCCCCAACCTATTTATATCATCATTGCATGGCAAAAATGTAAAAAAACACAAAAAAGGCTAGTTTCCGGACCCCAACGGCTATATTTTTTTTTCGTTCCGGTCACCAGTTAACCGGTAAAAACCGGCGGTTAACCGTTTAAAACCGGCCTCAACGGCTACTTTTTTTCCGAACCAACCGTTAACAACGGCTATAAAAATCCCAATGGCTATATCCACGACCGGTTCTGTTCGGTTATAAAAACCGGTTTTCTCCAACGAACGAACTAACCAGTTAGGCGGTTAACACTAACCAAAAAAACCGATCCCTATAACCGGTACAAACCGGTTTTTTTGTGCATCTCTAGGTAGAGGTAAGTAAGCCTTGTTTTCATTTTACGCTTCTCAAACCCTACCTTTAGGTGGGATATACCGAGTACGATAATGATTTATGGTTACCACTTTCAGATGCTAAATTATGAATGCCACTTATCAGAGTTTTCAGCTACTAATTTCAAATTCAAATCTGTGCAAACTACTTTTAACATATAAAAATAAAGCACCTTCAAAGAGAAAACATTTCAGTTTATAAGAAGTTTAGCCAATATGCAGTGAAAAGAATATGGAGAAGACAATTTGATTAACAAATAAGCATTTAAGAAAATAACAGAAAAATTAAAACGATACATACATACCTGTGATCGTAATGATGTACTTTTTACGATTTAGACTATATCACGCCATTGCGATGATTGAAAACATAAATCCCCAAATCGATTATTTAATCTAGGGCAAATACATACTGGTCAGCGTAACTTGATGAGACGATGGTAAAATCAACACATAAAGTGGCAACGAACAACTTTTTTTGATAATTTAGACTACAAACATCGAAGAAAAATAGGTAATTATACCAAGATTGTGAATGAACTGTTGTTATCAAACCAAAAGTGAGAAAAATCTTCCAGAAAATCTGAAATTAGGGCATTCGTATCAGTTCTTGAAATCAATGTCCTGATTAACAATAAACCAATATTCGACACACATTACATGATCATAAACAAAGACCCCTAAAGGTACGAAACTGACTGACCTAATTCATGGATGGAGTCGCAGATCGTCAATGATGGCATCGTTACGAACCTTAATGATCCTCCCAAGGCAGCTTCTTCGACAAAATATCCTGTTTTGAAATTACTGAGAGAGAAAAAGAAGAACGTTGTAGGGATTGCGTTCCTCTTTCTGTGATTTAAAAGGAGATGAGAGAGGAAAATTCGAAATCAAACACAGAAGATTTTTAGCCGTTATGTAATTATTGCTGATTATCTTTTATGTATTTACCGTTATAACAATCTTTTGTATTGGACGATCTGATAATGAAATCATAAAAACAATTTGCTAATTAGCATAAGTAATTTGTTAGAAAAAATAAAAAAAATTAGCATAGGTAATCTTGTAAAAAATAGTTTAATCTAACAAGTTAAGTTCGACTTTATAAGACTATTAGTTTCCTTTTTATTTTGTTTAACTTCACATTTGTAGCGTTGTCATCTGATTTCGATGTTAACTTTTCATGAATTGACTAAAATCTCTTAGATTAATAATTGAGTAAATTGTCATTTTAGTCATTTTAGTTCATGTGGCTTCGATTACTTTGTTAGTTTGATCTAAAAGTTTATATTTTTATCTGAACTCTTAAGGTTACAAACTTGTCATTTTTATCCATTTCGTTAGCGTCATCCATTTTAAAACGCTAAATCAGGGGCATTACCATTTTTCTATAAATTTATGTTGGTCCTTTTCTAAACAATTGAGAAACTTATGGTGGGCCCCACTTAAACATCAAACAGCCCCTACCAACGGCTACCCACCCTCGTTTTCTTCATCAGACTATGTTGTATGCCCAGATGAGCTAGTTGACAAACCCCTGTCCACCAACAATAGACATCTCATGAACCTGGTGAAGTATTACTTCTACATCTAGATATTAAACCATTTAGTACGTCTAGTGAATGTTCAAACTCTATCTTTAGGAAAATTAGAAAGCAACCGAATTTCATCTACCACTTCGTTAGTTGGTGCTAAAATGACTCTTTCCTTGTAGATATTTTAAATTATTATAAATTGAACATAACAAAAGGGTATACAAAATTTTTAAAAAAAATAATAATAAAAAATAAATTGAATCAACTGAGTCCATAATTAGAAGATCATCTTATATATCTATAACCATATCACCATCATTATATTCACCAACATTTCCTTCACCTAAATCTAACAACCATTGTGCAAATATCTTTGTTTGCAATATCATGTACAACTTACTAAAAGTAACCACATGTCTTTTCTTAACCTAAGTTTCTTGCAATGATGCCAAATGTAGGATGAACTTAAGAAGCATTAATAATATCTTCTTTAGTACCACCTTGAACAACAGGTAAGATATGTATGATCTATCTTACATTCTACTTAAGACAATTGTTTTTCCTCCAAAGGGCAATTTAGAATTTTTGGAACCATCACATCTCAATAAATCTTTTAAAGTTCTATCTTATGCCTCAAAACCAGTCCGGGTTACTCAATGTAATAATACAATAACCGTAGTTGATTAAGTTTCTTTACTATCTCCGTATCCCAATACAAACTTTTAAATATAAATTTAAGAAGTACTGATAAGGCTTTTATATATCAATCGGGTTTTGCAATAGCAGGCAATGTTGTTCCATTCTTTTCGAAGCAAGACATTTATATTTGTGTGACATGATGTTTGTATGCTTTGTGGGATGTAAAAAAAAAACAAAGAACAAAAAACTCTCATAATGATGTGTAAAACTCAACAGGAAATAACTGTCTGCTTTCTAAGCAGTTAAAATGACCAGAAATGTGACCTAAATTATAAACCTCGCTAGAATTGAAATTTTTGGGTCATTTAGTTTATATTTCATCAAGCCGAGTTAAGGTTTAATTTCTAATGGGTCAGATGGGTAAAATATGAAATTAGTTAAAAGGAAAACATGATTTGGATGATTAAAGTCTAACATAGTGTGTGACTTTCTATTCACTTTATCCCCGTATGTTGTTGGATTTTATATTTAACTCATTGAATATGCCTAATGAATCTGTGATTAAACACAAAATCTGTTTATAATAATATGAATAATAACTTGTTAAGCAATAAATATATCAACACAACTTGTCTCCTGAAGTTACCTTAAGAAGCTTTAATGAATGTTTAATATATCTTTGTTTGACCAAATATACCATATAAAATTCTAGAAACACACTTGAAAATTTTGGATTGTACTATTTTACATACACCATAAAAAAGGAAATTCTATGCAGTCTTTTTTTTTGTTTTTTTCTTAAAAACATTTCTCCATTTCAAGAAAAAACATCTCTGCAAGCTCAACTGTAAAATAAATTTACTTTCTTTTGTAATAAATAGAAGACACACATGCACATTTAAATAAACAAACTTTTGTTATAGAATCTGGTTCAAAGAGGATCCAGTTTCATTTGCTTATGACAAAGAATATAAAAGGGTTAAATGCATGTAGAAAAGTAATAATAATAATAAAAATAATAAAATAAATATAAAAAATATATATATAATAATACATTTGAGCCGGATGTCTATTTTGAAACAGCCTCTCTATTCCGGTTGGGATAGGGGTAGTGTTTGCCTTTATCTTCCCCTCACAGACCCTACTAAAATATGACAATATACAGGGTTGGTTTGTTGTTTGTTACATTTGAACTTTTTGTGGACAAAATTTTTTCTTCAAAGCGTCCTCTAACCGCAGGAATAATGACGAAAGTAACCCTGCAAGCAAAAAGGAGTAAATACTTTAACCAGGGGGTCAATAGACAAGATTTGCATGTTTTTACAAACTCTAATAATATATGTTCTAAAGCTCGAGTATGGCTCATTACAAGCTCTGCTATGTATCTAAAGCTCGAGTTTGGTTTGTAATTAATATTACACACACTTTTATATACATATATAATTATCGTTAAATATAACTATATATAGGGGAGGGATCCTGAGTAAACCTCTAATTTGGTAAAAAAACTTAGAAAACCACTCACAACCATTACCAATCAGTTTTTTTTTACTTCCTTTCAGAGTAAAGTGTTATTTTGGTCCCTAATTATATGTAATAGTTACCAGTTTGATCCCTACGTTACGAATCTCACTTTTTGGGTCCTTGGAGAACCGAAATATCACAGCGGTCCGCGTTTGTTTTGGCGGGAATGGAGCATTTTTCGACAACTTTGAGGGCGAATTGGTGGTGGGAAGACGGGTCGGTGATGTGATTGTGAATGAGGAAGATTATTGATTTACAAGAACATTGGAAAAAAAACTTCAAAAATTATTAGTTTTTTCTTCATAAACTCGCTTTTGGACAATAATACCCTTAAAAATGGACGCGAGAGTATTGATGTGCCCTGATGACAGTTAGCCTCAGGGACTGAATTTGCTGAAATTAGAAAACACGGGGACACAAAGTGCTAATCAGACGAGATGGGGACTCAATGTGCCAGCACCCTCAGACCAAATAGACTCAAATTGCAATTTACTCTATATACTATTTAATTACTTTTATCATAATTATATGTAAAATAATTTTATTATGTAAATATACATATTGCATAATATAATATAAAAATATAATATTTGTAGATAACAAACTGATTCACAAGCCTAACCAAGCTCAATGTATGAAACTCTGGCTCAAGCACAATTAAAATTCCCCACCTCATATAATATAAAAAATTAAAAATATAATACTTATGTGAATAAATATATATATACTTGGACATAAATGACACTACTAAATAAAATTTCTTTTTTTTTTTAATTTACTAATAATCAAACTAAAACATACTACATTTTCACTTAATGATTAAAACTGTAGTATTTATTTAAACTAAAAAATAAGTCAAAAACCGGGAAAAAAACCTGACACTGCGGTTTCTCCAGGTTTCAAAGATCCTTTCACTAAAAGAGTTCCCGGAATCTGCTCGAAAACCTACAAATAATGCAATAAAAAACATAAACACATACATGCTCTCGCAGCAAACAATATAATCATCAAAAAGAAATATTTACCGTTATGCGGAATTGCAAATCACTTGAGATTACATCAACGTAAAATGAAGCAGAATTTAATTTACAAGACGCCCCACTTTCTTTAAAGAAGGATTCAACTGATTGGAGAATATGAAATGCACTGAATTGGCGTTGGATTCCCTGAAGTAAAAAAAAAAAAATTTGTTATTAAATTCTAAAAAATAAATTCAAGCCAGTTTTGACTTTATAAATTTCTCACATAACAGATAGGACACTATATGGCTTCTGAAAATTTTGAATCCTAATATCTTTTACATGTTGCATTTTATTTGGCAAGAATTGGTTGATAATGTATCAATACTAGTGATAAGAGCATAATTGTTAGAAATGCATTACTTTTCTCTATTTATTTAAAAAAAGGGAAAATGTCACACAAATGTAATCAAGTTTGCCAACTGTTCCAATTAAGTCACTCAAAGTTTTTTCGTCTCTTTAAAGTCACTCAACTTTCACTAGGTGTTCCAATCCTATGTAATATTTTTAAATTAGTTTAAATTTTTTTAAATTGATTGGGGAAAATAAAACATATATGAATCTTGATCTAAAATAAGTGAAAACTTTTTTCAGTTAACTTGAATTTTGGGGGTCAATTGTGAAAAAAAAACTTAATGAAATAACAATAAAGTTTCATAACTGTCAAATTTAATCAGACTAAAAATATATATTTAGTAATTAGTAACAAATATTCATATATGTTTTATTTGCCTCGAATCATTTTCAAATAATTTAAATATTTTTAAAAAATTTACATAGAATTGGAACACTTGGTGAAAGTTGAGTGACTTTAGAGAGACAAAAAAACTTTGAGTGACTTAATTGGAACATTTGGGAAATTTGGTTATATTTCTACAAAGTTAAACCAGTATAGACGTGTATAAAAATAAAGGGTTCATCAGATTTAATAAAATTTTTACTGACCTCAAGCATGAAAGTGAGGATATTTTTTGTGGCGACATGAGATGAAATTATCTTTTTGGTTGGAGGAATAAAAGACCAAGCAATTCCCCAACGAGATGTTTGACCTTGAACAAATTCAGTAGTTTTAACTAAAGTAATTCCCACCTCACGAAGTTTTGAAATCAGATTTTTTAAATTCGATTTCTTTCCAACCATTGATGTGTACCACCTATAACAAACGCAAAAATACAATAATACAATATAACACTTTCAGTTTTGTTAGTGAGGATGGATGTTACGCCAACTTATGTTAACTTTTCCGTTAACTTAAGGTGAAATGACCAAAATACCATTCAACTTTAATATTAAAAAATTCGAAAGTTATTTTGATGATTTCACCTAAAATATTACATAAGTTAGCCTACATATCCAAACTCGTAACAAAACCGTAGCATAAAACCTAAACCAGTTATTTTAAACCCTTAGTACACAAACCTGTTAACCTGTTACTTTCGTAAACCACTGGGAAACTGTGTAATCAACTCAAAATATTATTCCAAGCGAGTAGTACCTGAAAGATTGTTGAAGTTGAACACTATCTTGAATCATTCGACTGATAAAAGCTTGTTCTCCACCGGGGCAAACCATCTCAGCTGGAGTCCCACCACAAGAAGTGTTTGGATTAAGTCCCGCTTCGTCCATTGTCTCAAAAAAAGGAGGATTACACATACAAAAGTCAAACTTCTCATCGGTTTTGACCACACCTAAAAGTATAGGGGGACCATTGTAACCTTCACCAATGTTAGTGTTTTGATTGTTCGACTCTTTTTCGAGGTCAACTCTTCGAATCTCAATAAGTTTGGAAATTTGTGGGTTACTTTTAACATTTCTTTCAGCCCATTCTAGCGCTACGTCTGTCACATCTGTTATTATCACGCAACATTTGTAAGCTATTAGAACTTCAATAATGTGTTACGTGTCCAAGAATCTGAATGCTCACATGAAAATATAAAATTAAATTTATTATTGGTAAATTAATAATGATTATACTACTGGGATTGGCTTTAGTAACAAAAGAGAAAGTTGAGAATATCATTAGTCAAACTGCTAATATGGATTAATATCAGGTTATCGGCTGATGAGTCATAGTTTGGATTTTTTAAAATCCAATTTGTCTTTATTTTTTACAAGAAATGAAAAGGTAAAATACCTGTTCCAACAAAACTCCAACCAAGAAGAGATGCACCAAGTAGAGGATAAATGCAATTCGCCCCAGTGCCAATATCGAATCCCTTTATGATATTGTCGTCTCTATGATAATTAAGAATGATGTCAGATGATAAGAGGTCTTCGATCCAATGGATATAATTCGATCTATTGGGTACCGTGGGGCATAATTGTCCATCGGGGATCCACCTAATGACGAACAACATAATATGTACAACCTCGTGAAGCTATTTTTATACAGTTGGATTGCAATAGACTATTTTTCAAAACACAAACAAAAGATGACATTAAATTGAAATATATTTTTTACAACCTCCTATGCTCCAGATATGCAGTCAAACCAATGATTTTTTCAAATAAATTTAAAATCTCTTTTGAAAATATCATGCCAGTATGCTTATATTTCAGCTATATTTGTTACAAAACCTGACATATCTTACTGATATTTTCAGATATTATGACTGATTCACCTCAATTTGAAGCCAATATTGTACCAAAAATTCATAATGAAGTTTGAAAAAAACCTAAATTCTCAAATTTGAACTTCATAAATTCCCAAAAATTCATAAAATTTCAACATATCATTACGGCTAAGTTTAAAACCAATAAACAGCAGCAGAAAAAACCTATAAATTTCCAAACTACAAATTCACCAAATTCGGAGCCATATGAGGATCAATTTCGATTAAAAACAAAATATATAAGCACATATACAAGAAATTAAAGATACCACGTGATGGAGTGATCATGCAGTAGCAAAACCCTGGTGAGCTCACGAGTGACATTGAAGTCTTTCCAATCGATCTTGGGTCTGCCGTCACGAGAGTAGAAAACGTACGATTGAAATGAAGGATATATAGATGCTAAAAAACCAAAGTCCGGTGGGTTATCAGAGTATTTGTTTCGGGGATGAATGCTCCGTTTCTCAGTATCCCTCCTCCTCTTCTTCCCCATTTTCTTCCAAACTTTCCTTTAGCAGGGATATCTCGTTTGAGGCCCCGTTTGGTTCACGGAATCCACTGGAATTGGAATTGGATTACTGGAATTGAAAACGATCCTTTGAAAATTATGTCTGGTCCGGTAACAGATCGTACCAAAATGGCTGATGCAAGTGTGTGCAATTTAGAATGACAACGGGATACGAAAAACAATCAATAAAGAACTTGTTTTTATTTAAAGAAATATGAACTTGCGATTTGATGTAGGGATTTGTGGACGAAAACCAGAGAAGGGATTATGATTCCTAGTTCGTTTACAAAGCTTCAAACCAAAAAATATTTCAATTTCTTTAAAAACATTATGTGAAATGAGTTGAATGCAAGAAAGGGTTTAAGTTGATATGGGGATTACAAGCATTGCTTATTCAAGATCTAATTAAAATCGGAAACAGGGAAACATACCTCCACTTTGACTTTTTGTATGAAACTAACTTCCACTTTGACTTTTGATTTTTTTACCTTTTCAAGATTTTGACTTTGACTTTTTGAGCAATTTCCTCTTCAAAAGTAAATTAAATATATGTAAGCCAATAATATCAAATAGAACTCAGTAGATAAAATTTTTGTATTTAATTGATAACGGGACAAACAAGTCTATCAGCTTATATCTAACATTAACTGAGTTGAACATGCTCACCTAATGCGTAATGGTCAAATTTTATTCGACTTTTTGGATGTCATTTTGACCCGTTCAAGATTTTTTAAAGTATATTAACTAAAACTGTTAACGGGTCAAATGAGTCAAAAAGTCTAGAATGGACAAATATAAAACCTATAAATAGCATTCGATCATAAACATGGATGTGGAAGCACCGAACTTCAAAAACTCTACAATTAGAATATTTGCTATAATTATTAACAGTCAAATGGTTCAAAAAGACTAGAATAAATAAGATTTAAAAAAAAAAAAAAAAAAAAGTTGACTCACCTTCTAAGAGACTTTTGGTGCAAAATTGTTCAAGTATATCAACTGAAAATGTTAACAGGTCAAGTGGGTCAAAAAGACTAGAATGAGCAAACTTAAGAAAATAAGATGAATTTAACAATATCATAATAACAAATCAAACATCAAGTCTCAAGCTAAATAGAAAAAAAAAAACAAAGGTTTTAAATATACCCATAGATTCCTTCAAGATCCGGATCACACTAAGCACACACATGAATATATACCTTAATATACAAGAACACAAACTTTACAAATATCTCATAATCCATTTGTTAAAAAATACATTGTTGGTGTGTACTAAAAACATACATGAACAATCTCGTAACCAATTTTAAAGAAATTCAACTTAGCAACTACACATGCCACTTATCGATCAAATAAATATACACGTGTATTCTACTGTTACCATAAATCAGCAATATAACATGTTATTTTTCAATCGCTGGATGAAAACTAAAGTGATTTGTTGGAACAAATAATTTATAAAAAAAATAATAATATAAGAAGCCTTTTTGGACTATACCTATCTGAGATAGGCTTCTCAAGGCTTGGTACCTAGAAAACTATTTGGACTGTTAATTGTAACCAATTACGTTAACCACTAAAAAATATATCTTCAATGGCAGCCAATTCAACCATTCAACATCACGAACAAATAAATATACCTGGAATCAAAGCACTGATGCTCAACTTCGTTTGATTTTCAGAAACAACTTCGTTTGATTTGAGAATCGGTGAGAATTGATAATCAATTTGGATTCTTCAAACAAGAACTGAGAATTGATTCAACCTAAATTGAGAGTTGGGGGTTGAAAGATTGAAGATTGAGTTGCGCCGGAGGTCTACAGAGGGCGCCGATGATGTCGTAGGTTGCGCCGATTTCTACGGTGCTCGTCGGATGTCGTGGGTTGAGCCGATGATGTCTACAGAGGGCGTCGATGATGGCACAGTGTCGCCGTCGATGTCTAAAGTTTACCCAAACTTTTGGGATTTTTTTCCAGGCCTACGAAAAACCAACTACCCAGCTGTATATTATTAAGTAAATTAAGTAAAGTAATACTATATCGAGTAAATTGCAGATTTCGTCCTTGTGGTTTGGTTACAATTATCAGTTTCATTTAAAAAGAAATTTTTTAACATTTGGGTCCATGTCCTTTCTATTTCTTGTCATTTCAGTTCATTCGACTAGCTTTGTCAAGATCGATAAATCAACTAAACAAGACGGGAAAAACCTCCACAATCAATCCATGGCGGAAACAAAGATTGATTGGATTCAAACGTGAACTCAAAGACAATAAACACGATGAAGAGTGAAACAAAATGTTCTTGTATATTGCAAAGAAGGTTACTGATTACAAGCACAAAGTTCTCTCAAAAGCACAAACTCTCGTTTTTCAGCACACCTTCTAAAAACCCTAACTTATTCTATTTATAGG
>WOUH02000015.1:6336454-6357596 GCA_009936405.2 Stevia rebaudiana
AAAAAATTAATCAAAATTCTTGGGTTTGTAGTAGTTTTCTCGGTTTTTACAACTTTTAGTGGTTTTCATTTGAACCCTCCCCTATATAATATATATATATATATATATATATATATATAATATATATTTACATATATCTATGGAATATTTGTTTTTTGGTTACTAATATACATGATAATGTTTGTTTGCTAGAACCTTATAAGTCATAACTTTAAAACACGGTATTTTATAAGTTTGTCATAAGCGCCTTATATTTGTGTATCATATACTGAAAAGCAAAAAGGGATCATACACCGTAAACGGTAAGATCCACTTACCCATCGTCGCCCGGAAACAACACTGCATCCACCACCACCGCCACCCGACCGCCCTTCCTCCACCGAAAGATCTATCTCTCTCCCACCCTCTTTCTCTCTCCCTCGCTATCTCCCAGTTCCCGTCACCATCATCTCCCTCTCTCCTCTTCTCTCTTCTCCCAACTCCGTCACCACCGCCGGCCGGCGGAACTCACTTAAAGCCACAAGCAATCACCACCAGCCTTGTGCCACCACCACGGAAAACAACAGCCACCATCGCCATCAGTTTTCCGTCACTCTCTCCTAGCCCTCCTTGCCGCCGGCCGCACCATTATAGTTGGACCTCGTTACGGTCAGGTCCAGCCCTCAGTAGCCAGGGAGTTTTGGTTTCCATTCCATTTGTTTTGCAGGCAAAGAGCAGTCAGTCCCGTCATCCGGCTAATATTCAGGCCAGCACTCCAGCGAACTTCAACAAGGGTGTTTCTTAACCTAATACTTTTGTGAAACTAACTTACTAGTTATTACATGCAATTTAGTTGCTATTTGATATTTCTGTGCTATCTGATTTTCACCTTTATATACCTCTATATATTTATATATATATATATATATATATGTTTGGTTGTTAAGTGGTACTTGAGCATTCTATATTATGTCTCGTGTGTATGATATATACGTAGATTTTATTACTATTGACATCTTGTGCGATCTGACTCAATATCTTTGTATTTGTTTATTTATTTTTTCCCCTGGTTTAGGACGAGTTGCACATTTATTGGCATTCGATTGCTATTTGATATCAGGTGCTATCTGACTTGTCATTGTAATCTTTTTTTTTTTTTGCTGGTTTAGGGTTAGTTGCGCATAGTATTATTCATCACGTGTGTAAATTTTTTTTTTCTATTGGTTGTTACTTGACATTTTGTGCTATCTGATTCATCATTGTATTTTTTTGCTCCTTTAGGTAACTTTGCGCATTATATATTGTAGACCATGGGTATCTTATTGTATAGTGCGGTTTTGGACTGCTTATTATTACTGTGTGCCCACGATCCATCATTGTATTATTTGCTTGCTTATTACTAGTGCGTGACATGTTTCATGAGTTTTTGCCCATTGTATGTACATTGTTAATCATGATTGGCTTGCTCCTAGTTCGTGTCAACTGCGTTGTTTAATTTAACGTCATAGACGGGAGGGATCATCTTGATGCATTGAGATTGTCACCTGGGACGAGGGGTGCACGTAGGGGGAAAAGTGGGGGTGTAGGTTGCGCGTAGCGTCGTGGAATATAGGGACCCTGAGTGGTAAGCTGCTAGAGTTGGTGGATGTGCTTAGAAGACGCAAAGTGCAAATAGCATGCCTCCAGGAGACAATATGGAAGGGAAAACGAGGAGCATAGGTGAATGGATAGTGGTAGTCAAGGTTTGACCGGGCAAAAGATGGTGTGGGATTCTTGGTTGCCAGAGAATTGCAGGAATATGTGGTGGAGAAGAGAAGATACAATGACATGATCATGTTGTTGAGGATGGTTCTAGGAGAGGAGGTAATGACACTTGTTAGTGCCTACACTCCACAAGTAGGGTTGGGAGAGAGTGAGAAAAGAGAGTTTTGGGATTGCTTGGATCAAGTTGTAGGGATCATCCCGAGAGAAGAGAGACATTGCATCAGAGGAGATTTCAACGGGCATATAGGTAAGGAGAATGATGGTTTCCCAGTAGTTCATGTGGGCTTTGGCTTCGGGGCTCGAAACGAGGGTGGAGAAATCGTCCTAGACTTTGCAATGGCCCATGAACTAGGTATCGTAAACTCATTCTTTAAGAAGTGGGATTCGCGTCTAATTACATTTAGCAGTGGTGGGCGGGAAACACATATTGATTATCTTTTGATGCGACGAGGTGATCGTAGCTGGTGGTTGGACTGTAAGGTGTTCCCTGGTGAATCGGTGGTGACCCAACATCGACTGTTAGTAGCGGATATTGTCATGAGGAGGAAGCTGGTTGATGGGACGAGTAATGGTAGGCCTAGGATCAGATGGGGTTATCTAAAAGGAGAAAAGATGACGACGTTCAAAGGAAAGGTCCTTGCGGGGAGAAAGGATGGATTGTATGGAGAGGCAAACCGGACATGGAAGGATATGGTTCACAACGTGACACATGTTGCAAACGAGACCCTTGGGATCACAACAAGAAAGGGCAGCGAGAAGAAAGAGTCTTGGTGGTGGAACGACAACGTGCATGGAAAGATTAAGGCAAAGCAAGACAGTTTTAGGGAGTTTGCCAGATGCAGGAAAGATAGCGAGAGGACAAGATTGAAGGAGAGGTACAAGGAAGCAAAACGAGAGGGAGGAAGGCAGTGTCCGAAGCTAAAAGTATTGCATATAGAGATATGTATAACGTATGGAAACCAAAGAAGGTAAGCATGACATGTATAACAACTTGCCATTTCCCGGCAGTCAACCGATCAAATTCCGACCTTTGACTATTTGTAATCCGGCGATACGCCATCTGTAATTCAGTAATTATATGAAATAAACATTCTCATTATATTGTATTACGTATTTAGAATCATTTGAGTGTATGCGAAATCTTAATACGAACGACGGTTAAGAAGTTACACTCAAAATGATACAACGTTCCATAGCCCTAAAATCTCAACACCTCCTTAGGAGGTAAAACCAATGGGGTTAGATACGAAATGGAAAATCGTGAGCGTAGGCAAAAACGCACGTAAAACAGAGTTCAAACAAAGCGGGAAACGCGAATCAATGATAACTAGTCGCGTTTAATCAGTCTGAGCCACGTGTCACTACGTGAAGGATCGGGGTCCACGTCGCAACACCAGAGCGCGTGTCGCAAAGCTCTGGCCACGTGGCAGAGTCTGTGCCAGTGACTCAGCGCCACGTGGGAGCCTCGCAGAGGCCCGCTTGTCCAAGTCTCCTGCGCGTACCACGCGCCGAATTCTCCTGACCCCGCGCGTACCGCCTGGCAAGCTCAATCGGCAACCCACTCGATTAAGTAAACCCGTGTGTGTCGTGCGCCAAACCCTCTTCTATCCGCGCGTATCGCCCCAGCACCGGATAAGGGCAGCTAGCCGATCTCCCCACGCGTTACCTGCAAGACTGACTCCTCAAGTCGCGCGTACCGCCCGACTAACCAAATTATGCCTATATATAGAGGTCGACCAGTAGACCAAATGTGAACATGAGTCTCGAACACAAATCACGTATAAACGCTCTGAGCTTCAACTCGATTATCTTGCAGAGATATTACGAAATTCAGATCGTGTGTATTCACGCTAGAAGCCAGTTATCACGCACTCTATGGAGGTTACGCTAATGGATCGTTTATTCTCCTATTTTCTTATTCTCTATCCCATTACCACATCAACGAGGTGAGTTTCACAACCCTTCTTTAAGTAACGTTTTACTGTTTTACAATACGGGGAGATTACATATTCAATCAGTTACATTTTAAGATAAGACACAATGACTGCTCGTTATTACATAAATTATAAACATACCAACCAATAGTCCTCAACGTTCATACTGGACCGTTAACACTAGGTGACGGAGTAATAATGGGTAGTCCAGCTGGGACTGATAAACCCCATGCGGTAAGCGGTGGGTTTACACGTGTGCATTATTATCGATCATATATAATTTTTGGTAGTCATATGGAGGCAAAGGTATATTTGTTTCGGTACTAGAAATTTTATGGTAATAACAAACGTTGTTGTACTGCACGATCTGCAGTATTGCAAATGGTATTTTGATCTTTTAAAACAAGGATAAAATGTTTTACTCATGATATTAAAACATGTGAACTCCCCAGCTTATAGCTGACTGTTTTCAAAATATATGTAATCTCAGGTATCTAAAACAGGACATGGGGGAAGGACTCAAAAGAGAATCTTATTGTATATTTGTTTATTACGTGATGTAATGTAGTTTGCTTCCGCTGTTATGTACGAACTTATGATATAAATGAAATGAATGTTATGATGTAATATGAGTTGAGTGTTAAAACGATTGACTCGATACTGCAATACTGAATTGATACAGTGGCAAACCGCTTACGGACCGGTCGGAGACCGGGGGACGGGAAGCGGAGTGTCACAGATTGGTATCAGAGCCAATGATTTAATGATGATTCTATTACACTATAGTATGAACTATAACCCTAGGATCTATGTGTATATATTATCTATGTTTATTATGCATAACATTATATGTGACATATAACTTATGCAGTTCCGCAGGATGTCTCACTCATACTCCTATCTTATTATTCTTAATGACTCAGATGATGTGGTGCCTTAGGTTCCTCCTAATCCACCATCACCATTTCCCGTTGATTCACCACCTTTAATAAAGTATGGTGAGGATAAGCTTGATTTAGAGATACAACAGATGCAGGGTATACATCCGGGCATGGAGGATGATCAGATTCAGGACGTAGGTTTGGGCATGGATATCGATCTGGCAGGTTATGGTCAGGGTGAGAAGGATCAGGAGATGTTAAAGGTGGTTGACGAGACCTCGGGGCATGGTTTCGAGTAGGAAGAGTCTGTTCCACACTCCATCGCATATGGGTCAGCCTCGAAGTCAGTTACACACGCTATAGATACTGCTACTACCGAGGATATCACACCCCGACTTACACCCCATTCATCACCCGATCATGTAGATGTACACACACAGACGTCAGCCAGACCCTTTCGAACAGCCGATCACCCTCACCAGTCCGACTCAGAGCCGATACCTACAGTTGGCACTATTCGTAGTTCTGATATTCAAGTACGCTTAGCACCACACATAGAGCCATCATTCGATCCCTTTAGATTATGCCCGGACGGGCTGTCATGATGTACACACCACGGAAGAGAGTGACTATTCCCGATTATGTACCGCGTCGATCCCGGTACAGGGCTGATCCTGCACCTCCACCACCACAAGTACCAATAGTTGATCCATCCCCACTACCAGGAGAGGTACCACACATAGATCCTAGCAACACCGGTTTACCCACCTCATAGACTACACCGTAGAGCCGATGTGAGGAGATGGGATTGGTTAAAGTATACTTTAGCAGAGTGAAGGAGGACCGAGGGTGCTCCATCTGCTCACCAGATTGGGGAGACTTCTAGACCCATCCCCGCTACTTGATAGCCGGTGGAGCAGACGATACCGTTGGTGATAGCTAGATTAGACATACATGATTTGAGGATCCATCAGTCTGGGACTGGATGGATGATACTGATGACATGGTACGTAGTTTGAGATAGCGGGTTAGAGCTCTCGAGGGGAGCCATCAGGTGTTGAGCGATGCACAAGGTGACACCTTTGGGTTTACGAATACCCAGCAAGATATGGTAGATACACTCACAGGAAGAGCGGCATTAACAGAGCAGAGAGTCCTACTACTTAAGCAGCAGATGACGGAGTTGCGTCAGCAGTTGGAGGCAGTGACTGCTGTGGAAGCTTTAGTAGTGTTTCTGACTGCTGTTACATTCCATGTGGGATTATTCCCTTGGCTTATGTGATGTTATCTTTATCTCCCACGGGTGGGATGTACCCGTCCTAGCCCTTCGTATGATACTTGTAATTTTTTATTGTACATATGTAACAAGTATTTTCAATATATATATAATGGTTTCTCGTTATTAATTAATACCATTCTATCTATGTTATGGTTTGTTTATGTTGTCGCACCTCACATTTCTTTATCATAGAAATAAATGGAACAAACGAGGAACGATGACAACAATAATGATAATGAACTCCTGAATCGTAGTCAAGTAGCAATATTAATAGCAGATGCAATTGCCTAACACGATGCTACGCGCATAGTTCGGGTTACAAAAGAAACCATCCAACCAAAACAAAATTGCTCTTATAAGGCCTTTCTAAATTGTCAACCTAAAAAATTCCATGCTACTGAGGGAGAAATTGGGCTACTCCAATGGACTGGAAAGATGGAACAAGTTCAAAAGATCAGTAATTGTGCGGAACACGATAAAACAAAATTTGCTACATGTATGTTATAAGGTCAAGCCTTAAGATGGTTGAACCCTTTGGTTCAAACATTAGGCATTGATGCAGCCTATAGTATATCTTGGGACAATTTGAAAAGAAGAATAACCGATAAATACTGGCCATTTTCCGGCAGTCAACTGATCAAATTCCGACCTTTGACTAGTTGTAATCCAGCGATACGCCATCTGTAATTCAGTAATTATATGAAATAAACATTCTCTTTATATTGTAATACGTATTTGGAATCATTTGAGTGTATGCGAAATCTTAATACGAACGACGGTTAAGAAGTTGCACTCAAAACGATACAACGTTCCATAGACCTAATATCTCAACACCTCCTTAGGAGCTAAAACCAATGGGGTTGGATGGAAAATTGAAAATCGTTTACGTAGGCAAAAACCGCCAGTAAATCGGAGTTCAAACGAAGCGGGAAACACGAATCGAAGATGACCAGTCGCGTTTAACCCGTACGAGCCACGTGTCACCACGTGACAAGCTCGAGGCCCACGTGGCAACACCAGAGGGCATGTGGCAAAGCTCTGGCCACGTGGCATAGTCTGAGCCAGTGACTCAGCGCAACGTGGCAGCCTCGCAGAGGCCCGCTCATCCAAGGCTCCCGCGCGTCGAATTCTTCTGACCCCGCGCGTACAGCTTGGCAGAATCAATCGGCAGCCCACTCGATTAAGTAAACCCGCGCATGTCGTGCGCCGAACCTTCTTCCATCCGCGCGTACCGCCCTAGCACCGGATAAGGGTGTCTAGCCGATCTCCCCATGCGCTACGCGCAAGACTGACTCGTCAAGTCACGCATACCGCCCGACTAACCAAAATATGCCTATATATAGAGGTCGACGGACAGACCAAATGTGCACATCAGTATCGAACCCAAATTACGTATAAACGCTTTGATCTTCAGCTCGATTCTCTTGCGGAGATATTACGCAATTCGGATTCGCATTCACGCTAGAAGCCAGCTATCACACACTCTGTGGACGTTACGCTAGTGGATCGCTTATTCTCCTATTTTCTTATTCTCTATCTCATTACCACATCAACGAGGTGAGTTTCACGGCCCTTCTTTAATAACGTTTTACAGTTTTACGATACGTGGGAGATTACATATACAATCATTTACGTTTTAAGGTAAGACACAATGACTGCTCGTTATTACGTAAATTATAAACATACCAATCAAAAGTCATCAACGTTCCTACTCGACCGTTAACACTAGGTGGCGGGGTAATAATGAGTAGTACTACTGGGACTGATAAACCCCATGCGGTAAGCGATGGGTTTACGCGTATGCATTATTATCGATCATATATAATTTTTGGTAGTTATATGTAGGTAAAGGTATATCTTTTTCGATTCCAGAACTTTTATGGTAATAACAAACGTTGTAGTACTGCACGATCCGTAGTATTGCAAATGCTATTGTGATCTTTTAAAACAAGGATAAAAGGTTTTACTCATGATATTAAAACCTGTGAACTCACCAGCTTATAGCTGACCGTTTTCAAAATATATGTAATCTCAGGTATCTAAAACAGGACAAGGAGGAAGGACTCAAAAGAGAATCTTATTGTATATTTATTAATTACGTGATGTAATATAGTTTGCTTCCGTTGTTATGTACGAACTTATGATATAAATGAAATGGCTGTTTTGGCATATGAGTTGAATGTTAAACCGGTTAACTTGATCCTGCAATACCGAACTGATACAGTGGCAAACCTCTTACAGACTGGTCGGAGACAGGGGCCCGGGAAGGGAGCGGAAGAGACATGATCTAGGAGTGGTGAAATTCATAAAGAGCGAGGATGGAAGGGTTCTAGTAAAGCCGAAGGACATAAAGGAGAGGTGACAGACTTATTATCATGATCTTTTCAACAATGATAGCAACTACCAAGAAGACATTGCGAACCCCACTAGCATTGGACATCCCAGGAACAACTGCTATATTAGAAGCATTACTGCAGCAGAGGTCAGGAGTGCTCTATGGAAGATCGAAAGGGCGAAAGCAGTGGGTAGAGACAACATTCCTATATAGGTATGGAAATGGCTAGAGGAGGAAGGAGTTACGTGGTTGACAACTCTCTTTAACACTGAACTAAAAACTGGTAAGATGCCGGATCATGGAGAAGTAGTGTTTTAGTTCCACTCTATAAGAACAAAGGAGACGCCAAATGTTGTGGCAATTATAGGGGCATTAAGCTCTTGAGTCACACGATGAAATTATGGGAAAGAGTGATCGATGCAAGATTAAGAAGGGGAACCCAGATTACACTGAAATTATGGTGTTCATTGACCTTGTAAAAACTTATGATTGTATGCCTCGCCAGGTGATTAGGGATAGTTTAGAGAGCAGATGTATTCCTTGGAAATACATAGACTAAATAAGAGATATGTATGACAGGGCTAAGACGAGTGTCAGGGTGCCAATGGGGGATACAGACTTCTTTCCCGTGGAGGTGGGACTTCACCAAGGATCGACATTGAGTTGTCGAAGGTGGTTCAGGGGGGCATCCCATGGTGTTAGCTTTTCGCGGATGAAATTGTGCTGGTAGCAGAAAGGAAGGATGAGCTAAACACGAGACTAGAGGAGTGGCGAGAGGCCTTAGAGCGAAAAGGTCTTAAAATAGTAGGTCAAAAACTGAGTTCCTATATTGTAATTTCAATGGAGGCAATGATGCGGAGGTAGACTAGGTGACTATTGCAGGCCAAGTGGTACTAAGAATAACAAAGCTCAAGTATTTAGGATCATTCGTCCAGAGTGACAGGGACATTGATTACGATGTAGCCGTTGAGTTCAAGGAGGTTGGTGCAAATGGATAGTAGTACGTCCGACGATGTTGTATGGAACCGATTGCTAGCTAACCAAGAAGCCTCAAGCGCAAAAGTTGGAGACTGCAGAGATGAGGATTTTGCGGTGGATGTGCGGAAACACTAAATTAGATCGGATACCAAGGGGGGTTTTCAAGGATAGATTAGGGGTAACACGCATCTCTGACAAATTAAGGGAGGGAAGAGTAAGATGGTTCGGGCATGTGCGGAGAAGGCATATAACAGCACCTGTACGAATAGTGGAGAACCTAACAGTAGAGGGGAAAGGAGTAAAGGCAGACCTAAGCTGACATGGGATGAGCAAATTCGACGAGATTTGGTAGACTTGCACCTCTTTGAGGACACGATCAGTGATAGGACCGCTTGGAGACGTAGGATAAAGGCTAGAGATTTTTAAGGAGCTCTAGGAGTTGTTATAGCTGTGGCCTCTTTCGAGACCAGTAGTTTTTTACTTAGCTAGTTTTAGGGAGTTTTTGCTCGTTTTGAGTGTATTGGATGTAGTCTGATTGCATGCTTCTTAAATGTGTATATTTTTATTTCTTATAAATGTTATTGATGTGGCATTGATGATAATTTTATGTTGGTATCGTTTTATATGGTTTGTTGTGCCTTTTATGTTTAAAACAAAATACAAAATATTGATAATAAAAATAACACAAATATATATATCCTTAAAAAAAACCTAAATTGTTTTGGGTTGTTTTGGGTCGTTATGAGCCGGAGGTCTCTGCAGAGCCGCCTCTTTATTCCACTGGGATAAGGGTTTAGTCTGTATTTATCTCACCTCCTTCAGACCCAACTAAGTATTAGAACTTTACTGGGTATGTTTGTTTGTTTGTATATTGAGATTTGATTTTTAAGAAAATGAAAATACATACACGATATAAGAAAGTAAAGTAAATATGTGAAAAATACATATAATAAATTTTCACTTAAAACTATTAAAAGTAAATATTAGATAGGTTTTTATGACTCAAGAGACAAATTATAATACATGAAAAACAGTTTCATGTATTTTAGTGGTTAAAGAGATGGAAACTTGTTTCACTTGAACAAAATTGTACAAATATTTAAATGTTACTTGAACACTAATTTATCAAAACGTTGAGATAATAAATTTCTCGTCAAGTTTTTAGGATGCCTTAAAATATCCTGATATAAGTACAAGTTACTCATCCATTTAAATAGTTAAAAAAATATTCTTATTTTCATATTTGCCACTCCTTACTTTAATTTTGAACCCATTTCTTGAAAGAAAATAAGTTTATCAGAATTTTCAATTTCAAATAAGTATATCACGCATAGAACCAGTCAACCACCCGCATAGCATGGTCGCGGATGTCTGGTGGTAATTTGTGCAAGAACGCAACATTATTGTTGTCCTTCATTGAGGTGGACCCACTCACGCTTCATTTGGTTCGTATTTTTTTTATTAAATATAATTCTAAAAGATTCTTTGCATAAGTGATCGGATAAAAAGTGAAAAAAAAGTGGAAATCAAAGATGATGACGTCATTTTTAACATCATGATAAAGCCGACATACAAAGCACGAGTCATGATAGATGACAGTAGTAAACATTTAAAATGAATATAAAGTCGCAGGGGTATCTTTTGTAACTAAGGTAAAGAACAGGGGGGTTGTCTTACACTGTGACAGCATGTCCCCCGAACGTGTAGAGAATGTTTGTAGCCCCCGTGAAGTATAGAACCATCTTTGCTGGACCTGTATGTTTCACCCCTTCAACCTACAAAATTAACCATTTACAGCCCTGTACTTTTAATTAAACAAACATTTTCTACCTCCCATGTTCCACAATGTGCATACAAAAGTGAACATTCCCTATTATTGTGGTAAGTTTATGTATTTGATTAGTAGTTTGATTACAATAGAAATACTAAAGGGGTATTAAAATTGAGAAAGAAAATATATTCAGCAGGATGGATCATTGGATCAACCATTTATTATACCTTTTTGACATGTGATTTGACATTATGATGTACTTTAACTATTGCATGATGTAGTCACTATAACATAAATTGACAGAATGAAGATAAAAACCTGTCCATGGAGGAGTGACGCAATAGTTAGGTACCATGCGGTGTAAGTAGTCATAATCAATCCTAGAAACGACCAAATCCGGTAGTTGTGAAATGATGGGATAAATACTGTTGTTGCGCAACATGCACCGAATATGTATGTCCATGTCCTCTTGTCTAAGTTGTCATTTATATAATATATATTGCTGCATAAATCCAGAAATCTTTTAACTTGTATGATGCATCATGCATTCAGGAGATGTACAAAACACAAACATATAACGTTCAAACAACATGTGCAGATGGGCCATTAGGATTATATATCTGTAAATAATGTGTCACATATATCATTTTCAATTAATTTGATTAGACTGAATATAGTGAAACTGTTATATAAAGTAAATTGTCAATTTCGTCCTAATAATTTGGATATAATTGTTATTTTCATTCAAAAAGAATTTTTTTTATCATCTTGATCTCTGTACTTCTATTTCTTGTCATTTTGGTCAGTATTACTAACACCGTTAAAAACCTTCTGTCAACATCAGATGCAATATTGTCATTTCAATAAAAAGTTTAAAATTTGTCATTTAATTCCAAACTTTATTTTTACCATTTTACCCATTTTTACTTGTGATTAATTTTTTTACCCATTTACCACACTGTTTTTTACCTTTTTACCACCATGGTAAATGGGTAAAAAAATTAATTCAAGGTAAAAATGGTAAAGTTAAAGTTTGGATGAAAATGACAAATTCTAAACCTTTTATTGAAATGACAATATCGCCCCTAATGTTAATGGAAGGTTTTTAACGGTGCTCATGGAAAATGACCAAAATGGCAACAAATAGAAATGACTTGGAAACAGATGATAAAAAAAATTCTTTTTGAATAAAAGTAATAGTTGTGCCCAAACCACATGGACAAAATTAGCAATTATTTACTACTTATTTAGCAATGTCGGTGGGCTTCCTATCCACCAACAAACTCTTAACATATACTTATTGGTGCGGAAAGCTGATAGAAGATGCCTCTACACACCAAGGTTCGAAACCTACAAGGCTCCTTATTTTGTTGGTAACATAGTTACAAGGCCCCTTATTTTTGTTGGTGATATGAGTTCTCAATTATCTCCACCATTCACGGCTACCTTAATATTTTGAATGACAAAATGTAAATTCCTTTTAATTAATGTAATAGTAACTTTTCACATGTTATTTTATATTCTTAATTTTCTAAAATATTGTCCTTTTTAATAAATCACATAATGTGTGAATGGTATAAAAGAAAATATCATTATGCAGGAAGTAGTATGTCTAGCAAAATCGGTATTAAGAAGTTAAAAGAAGACACAAAATTGGCTCAAACACCCAATCGGTTTATATCAAGAAACTTCATAAAACTTAATTACAAGAGATCCCCTAACTCGGTTTATATAATCTAACTCTCTCTAATTAGATTACAACTCAAACTTTGTTTAAATCAAAACCGGATAAACATGATAATTAAAACTACACTTTTAACCATGATGGGATTTTGGGGCTAAAAACATTTTACGTGTTTTTTTAATGATGTATATAAATCAAGGTTTTCATTTTCTTTTTGATTTTATAGATTTAACATTTAAACCAATATACAAAGCCGTCTATAATCATAAAAGATAGTTAAATAGTTCGAATAGCAAAATAAATTTTGTTTACATTAATTTTGTACTTTATAATTTATACTCTTTTGGTTTTCCGTATGAGTGATATTTTCTATAACATTTGTTTGCTAACGTTCAATTCTACCATGTAGTACACTTTTGAGTTTTTGGTAGAGTGACACTCAAATTTACGTTGGTGTAACGTTTTATAGTTACCGTAGCAGTTTGTTTTCCTGCATTTTGATATCAAGCCTCAGTAGTGTTTTTAATTAGGATATTAAAGTTTGGTTCATGCCGTCACCGCAATGCGTGACGGGTGTACTCAACTAGTTTTCATTTAACGAAAAAATTTTAAGTCTTTTGTTAAAACTCTATGACGTTTTTGCAACCGCGGATAGTCTTTTGAAAAAAACTTCTCTTTGATGAATAACAACACATTTGTAAAATGAAAAAACAATGGTCACTAGCTTTGCTGAACTGTACGTTACGGCGAAAGAGTTTTACCTTGCACAAGCTATGAGTTGAATCACAGATCCGAAGAGAAGAAATGTGCAATTGAATCCCAAACCAACATTTCTCCAATGCTTTCCAAGCAATCCATCAAGAACTTCAAACCACTAAAAATAGCCAACATTAAAGGTCAAACGCATCTAACATAAGGTAGAAGTCCTAACAACCGGAGGTAGGATGTACAAGTGGCAGATGCATAGACATGCATTGAGGAGTTGTACCTGGATGACATGATTTCTGAAATCAACCTTTTCTCTTTCTTTTCTAGTTCTGTATTCAACATAGAGAATGCTAATGAGATAAGCAGTCCAACTGCCCATCAAACCATAAAAGACTTGAAACAATATCCCTGAAAGCATTCCCAATTGTGAAAATGAGTATGGTAGTGTCAGCAACACTTGTGCCACCTGCACAAATAAGATCATGACACGTCATTAAACCTTGTATAAAGTCAGAGAATTATATATCTTCTAATTTAAGATCATTTCACATATATCTTCTAAATTTTTTTCACATGTTTAGTGTTGTTATAGGAATGTTGAACATTAATAAATAATAAATTGTTTTGTACATACAATAATATTAAGTACCAAATTACAAAATTTTCTATTCTTTTGTATGCGAAAAATTATACTATTGTTTAATAAATAAAGCCACTTCAGAAGATACTTGTCAAATGTGCCTTTTTATGATAACTTTGCCCTTACAAAACATTAGTTTGGTGAGAAATTTATCTATTTTTAATATATTACTAGTTTATTGTGGATGACAACTTTGTTCTTAATTTTGAACTACCAGCAATAAGTTTCTTATCTATGTTTTTAAGTTGTATTGGTCTACACTTCTGTGAATCGCGTATGATGAATAAATGTCAATACCATTAATATGCTTATCGTGTTTTGATACAAAAAAAAGCCCTTATGCAACTGATTTCTAGTTTCTACCATATGTCAAAAGTAGTGTAGCTCAACGCTTATATGGTTCCCTTTTGATGAGTAAATATAAAACCACATACAATGTTTAAAAACATCAATAACTACTGTCTACTGACATATAAACTGTCTATCTGCTTATTATACAATCATAAGTTACACCGGTGGATTTACAAAAATATACCTGATTCGAAGAACAACTAAACCAAGCATCATATGCAGAACCACCATGCCAAAAGAAATTGGAAATGGTGGATTTTACATCTTTAGGCTTCCCTTCAACCTCCATTTCCATATAGTTTCCTGCAAGCACAGTCTCCACCACCTTCTCATTACTCTCATCCATGTGGTCCTTTTTCTCTATAAATGTATATAGTTTATTTGGGTTCAATGAAACATTGTAGTGATTGTGGGTGATATGTGTGTATTTAACTATTTATAGATCAATAGAGACATAAAAGTGGACATGTAATTATATAGACATGTTGGATGTCGGGAATACTTTATACCATTTATTCTTTCCATCATTCAAGAAGGTGTCCAATTTCTACAATTTATGATTTTCAATTTAAATCATGTGTTTATAAAGTTATTGGTTTTTTTTTTTTTGTAAGGTGTGGTATATTATCTATACATGATCCTAAAAAAATTAACTATTTAGCTTAATATAGCCCTCCATTTAACGATAATAACAAGAAAGTTATGTCTCTCTCGTTTTCTCTCTCTATATTTATAGTTCTCTTAAATACCACCATCAAAATAAAATATCTTCAAGAACAATGTAAAAAAATTCAAAATTTACGAAAAAATAACACATGTACTGAATCATAACATATTTGTTAAGAATTTAAAATGGAAGACCCGGGTTGAGTTAAACGGTTAACCTTTTAAGATTAGGTTCATAAAACCCAGTGTTGTATTAAGGTTGGCAAAAATAATAAAAAATAAATTCAAAATTATGTACTCCGTATGACGTTGATGAGTAACAACACGCACAATGAGGCCCTATGTAATAACCGAGAAAATCCGGGAAAAATATCCGGCTAACTATTCCAACATTAAATTAACGTATCTTTGTTATGAAATATGAATTGATAAGATTGGATGATCACCAATTTTCAATATTTGCAACTCAATTGAGACTTCTTAGATTTACCATTAATGTTTATGTCTTCTTGTCTTCCTAATAGAGTAAATTTTGTAGTATAAATACCCCCATAATGTAAAGAGTAAAATGCACCTCTTGTATATACTTATATGAGTTATACATTTCTTCTTCTCCTTTCTAAAAGTACTTACAAATATATCTATAATCTCTTCTAAACGTTTTTAAGTGGTGATAATTAAGTTAAATTATAACATAAAAATAATAATGAAAAATTAATACCGACCACCGGTTACCCGGTCCGACTGGTCTAACTATGTGTTCAACCGGTTTGACCATCGAACTGTTTTAAGGACCTAACCGGACTGGCATGACCATCGGTTTCCGGCCCTACCGGTTTAAAACAACGGCTAAACATTATATTGCATCAAAAAGGGGTACGTTATGCAACAATGGTCGGGTTAGTGGTTGGTTTTTAAAACACTGGTTTAGACTTATAGTTGGTGAATAAAAATTGGTACGTTATGAAGAAATGGTCGGATTAGTGGTTGGTTGGTGGAAGATGATTAAATAAGGGTCCCGCTATCTATACACCTCAATTCATATTTATACACCGACGTCTTCAATATGTCTCGTATAGGTCTATATGGGCCGTATAGGGTAACAGCCAGTCAGATATTTCCTCGTACAGACATTCTTTGTAGGCCTATATGCCACGTACAGGCCTGTACGTGGCGCATAAGACCAAAATTAATTTTGGATTGATTTCAAGCAACAATAGTGGCCTTATACGCCACATATATGTGTATACATGACGTATAAAAAAAATGGAGTGTGATCTTAAGAAACGATAGTTTGTTATTTTTATTTAGTTCTATATGACAAACCGAGGTGTTTACTCATATGCCTATTTTGTGTGCGTCTAAGTCTTTTAGGAGTTCCTGGGAACAAACAACCACTGACTTTTATCTAACCCTAACCGACAACTACTGTCCTGAAACTTATCGGGTTGGACATCTTGCAATTTTGTGATGTAACCGTGAAACAAACTAGGAATGAAAATTTTAAATCAGCGTATATTGTTTTGGTATTGTTCCCCAACTAGTGATGAAAACAAAGTTCCGCTTGTGGTTCTTTTGTCTTCGAAGATGTAGATCTATTGCGCTGCATTGTGGGTTTCGAAGGCATCATGTTAGGTTTTATACCTCGCAAAGTCAGTTTTACTTTGTTGAGTCTCCTCAGCTTTTTGATGCTGCGCCTTTGAAATTGGGGTCACATGTGTCTTTTTTTACTACATGTGCTTTCTTGTAAATCTTAAATGTAAACACCTGTGACAAAACCTCTTGAAGCAAACATTTTTTACTTTAGGTGGTTGTGAAAGTATTTTTGCGTGGCCAGACCTATATATCTTCAACATCAGTTTTTTCCTCGGTTAAAAGACTCACGGCCCTTGTATCGAGCTTGGTCCAAAGTATATCAACCATCCTCAGTGAGATCTTGATATCTGCATCGACAAAAATATATTTAATTAACAATAAAAAATATATATATTTAAAAATAAATCATATTAATGACCTATATTTTCGTATTTTACAATCTCACATGCACACGGCAATCCACAGTCGGTGGTCACACGACATATTATGCTTCCGCATACTTATAATCTTTTCTTTATCCTTTCTTAGTTCTTCAAAAGCTGCATGCAAAACCTTTCCTCGTATATAATCGAAAATTGATATTTTGTGGTGACGCATTTTCTTGACTATGCTTGTTTCAAATGCAAGTTTCATGTTCGTATCCTGGTGTTTCAACACTTCTTCAACAAAACCCACAAGTGCATCGAGAGTGGTGTGAGGTGTTCTAAAGTATCTTTTTAGCGTTGAATGCCGACTCTCGGCTCTATTGATCGTATGTTAATCAAAATTGCGATATTGATCAATCTTGGCTGATATTGTTTGGAAGGGTGTAACTAGATATTTGTTACATAATCAACAACCCCTGAAATAATAATAAATAATAATTAATATTCTAATAATAATAAATAAATATAGCAACACTTATTTTTCTGATCGTTGACAACTAGTTCTTCGAATAGTTTGTTGTAATTGTAATAAAACATTTATGGAGTCCCAGACTTACACATAGCGCCGTATTCGAGACTTAATCTTGTTCCAATCTTTATTAGAAAACCTTTTTTTGCAGTGTTTGCTGATATTTTCCCTTATGTGGCATCTGCAAAGTTGTTTGGAAGCGTTTGTGAATACTTTTTGGACATGCATTCATAAGTACCAATTTTCTATCTGTTAGTATGACACACTTACACTTATTCAACATGTCTTTTACTCTTTCTAAAACTCGCAAGTTATTTTCCTATAGTTATTTACAAATAAAAGCATGAGTCACGCAAAACAACTAATATGTGGAGGTCACACTAACAATTTGAACCAACGGAAGATTGTACATGTTTGAATTGTATGTCACGTCAATCATCAAAACATGTGGGAACGCACGCCAACATGTCTTTTACTCTTTCTAAACCTCTTTAACGTCTCAATCCTAGGATGCATATACAACACCCAACAAAAAAATGAAATGCAAAAAGAAAGTTGGAAATACCCCTATGCAAAATCTAGAAAACCTATTACATACTAAGAGCATTCACATCCCATTTTTAAAAAAATATATGAGTGTAATCTTTATATTTTTTTAGCTGGTTAAGAGTGGTTGTGAGTGGAAGAGAGATATAAAATTTAAAGAATTATTAAATATAGAGAAAAACACTATTCATTTAATTGAATTGGAGAAAGAAAAAATATTGATAAATGTATAAAAAATATTATTATATTGAATTGGATAGAGAATTGTAATGATAAATGTATAAAAAAATATTATTTAATTGAATAAGAGAGAGGAAAATATAGTGATAAATGTATAAAAATATTATTTAATTGAATATGAGAGAGAAAAAATAATGATTTTTAATTAATTATAAATATATAGATAGAGAACAGGATGTGAATACTCTAAGGGGTATGTATACTATACTCGGGAAGATCCCGTCACAAATGTGGTGGAGAATATATATTATTTTGTAAAAAAAAAGCATACGCTTGGTGACGTGCGTTCCCACATGTTTTGATGATTGACGCAACGTACAAAGCAAATATGTATAATCTTTAGTTTGTTCAGATTGTTGGTATGATCTCCACATACCGATCGTTTTGTGAAAAATAAATTTATATATATATGGGCCCTTTTTTCTAAACTCGCATAGAGCAACTAAATCTTTGAACACTCGCATAGAGCAACTAAATCTTTGAACACCGCCTGAAACAAGTCAGGGGCTTTGTTAATCTATTAATGTATATTCTGTTCAATCATAAAAACAATTTGTAAAAGGTTTATTTCAAGATTGTAATAGGTTCAATACATAATACTCATATTATTTAAGCATTACATGCAATCCAACAAGTGAGTGTCTCACATATATAATTCTTATTCGTCGACATATTCAGTTCAGGATTGGGACGAGCTCATTGCTAAAATATCATCAATCAACCGACTCAAACTTATAGACGATGAACCGGTCTTCGTGATCGATTCTTTAGCCGAATTTTCCCAAGCATTGGCAGATTGGGTAAACTCATTCGGTTTCAAGTCCATAATATCCCTCACTGCCTTTTCAACAATCAACCGATCACATGTATCTTTCATGTCTACTCCAATTTTCCATACCTCGCCCACAAATCGACTATTCACTTGTTGGTCCACAAAATATGGCCAACAAACCATGGGGACACCCGCGGCTATACTCTCCATAGTCGAGTTCCATCCACTATGAGTCAAAAACCCGCCAATGGCTGGATGGGCGAGTACATCTTCTTGTGGAGCCCATTCTACTATACACCCTATCTCCCTCGTACGCGCTAGTAGCTCTGGGGGAACCAAAGAGTCATCATACCCACCGGTGATCGAACCAGGTCGTCTCACCCACAAAAACGGTTTCCCACTATTAACCACACCATACCATATCTCAATAAGTTGTTCAACCGTCATGGTCGCAAGACTCCCTATGCTAACATAAATGACGGTTTGTGGTTCGTGCTCATCGAGCCACGCCATGCAAGATCTATCTTCCTTCCAAACACTATTGGAAAATGTGGTTTCTTGCGATGGTTTTGTTGTGTTAGCCATGAGTTGAGCTTTGTGGAACGTATGAAGCGGGCCTATCGTGTAAATATTTGGACAAAGCTTCCGCATGTGAGAGAGTATGAGAGCATCCAACTCTTCAAACGTGTTGAGTATGAGACCTTGAGCTCGAGGAACCGTGTGAGCTTCTTTGACGATGAGATCTATTACGGGGATCGACAAGTCGTCGGTTCGACAAAAGCTAGCAAGATCGCGGCGTCGGATGATATGCTCTGTTCCTGGCACACTTGTTATGAATTGGTCTAGATCATCTCCTAATGAAGGAAAAAATAGACTTGTATAAGTAAAATGGATAAAAAACTAGTATTGATATTTTTTTATTTATTTGTATTAAAAACAATATAAAGTTGATATGTACATTTGGACAAAGTTAGTATACAGTAAAGCTACTTAAGAATTTTAATTATTTACTTTCTTGTTTTATATACTTTTATGAAAAAATTGATTAATCTAATTTTAGCATACTATGGTTCTCATGTCGTAAGACCAGGTGTAATGCTAAGGTGAGAGGGGGACATGAGGGTGTCACCTTAGCCCTGTTACACCCAAAACATTGTGTTGACCAAGGGGAGGAGGGGGCGTGAGTGGCACAACTGCATAAGCGTGACGCGGTTACGTAGAGATGGCCGAGTTTGTTATTTTTTTATTCACTCAATTATATATACTAGCCCACCCATATACTTTTTACTCGTCGCTAGTCCATAGGGAGGACAAAACATGTCACCGCATCGGGCCCGTTATTTTAAGGGACCCAAACTTAAAAAAATTATATTTTAGATATAATTTTTTTTTTAACTCATTTAAAATCGAATCAGCCCAATCCATTTAAAAAAGAAACTTATAATTTGGTAACAAGCTCAATTCTATAGACCCGGTAACAAGACCAATCCCATAAAAAATATTAATATCCATTAAACTTTTTTTACAGCATGTTTGCTATGTTTATTGTTATAACTATAATCGCTAGTTTTCTAAAAAAAATTATATAAATATTAATATTTCGTTCGAGACTATGAGCAATTTTTTCCACCACGATCTTTCGGGGCACTTGAATCCTTAAATTCGGACCTGTTTTTACTCGTCACCCTCGTTTATCAAACAAACCATTTTTGCCCCAGAATCAATTGCTTCTATGTCACGTACATCCATCACCCTCTTCGTCACTCACACATTTCACAAAGTCTAATAAATATTAAAAAAAAATCCTAAAATTAACTTTGAACATTAAAGTCTTTACACTTCAATAAACAATAAAAAGATTTATAAACTAGTCAAATCAATTTCTTTTTTTTTAGATATTGACTTATTAACAACTTAATTGGTCAAGGTTTGATAAAAACATTCATCATTTCTAAGAAAGTAAATAATCAAATTTTGAATAATCATTATTGGTGTTCCTTTTTAAAGTAGAGGAACTATATCACACAAGCTAGTTTGATTTACTTTTTTACTAATGATCTCTTACTTAAAACTCAAATTTTCTTTTAAACAACAAATTTATTCTACCAAAATCACTCAACCTTA
>WOUH02000015.1:6357696-6370283 GCA_009936405.2 Stevia rebaudiana
TAATTACATATAAAACTTACAATCCGATTAATCCCGATTAATCCCTAGTCCCCACCTCGCCGCTCGACTAGCGCCTAACGATTTCTACAACATTGACAGCACCTAATTCAATGTATTTAAAACTTCACTATAAACTAATGCATGGTCGAAACCATCATGCTTAGATTGGTCCTAGTGTGATGGGGCTTAATATTTGGTTCACAAGTACCGAGTCCGGGTAATACAAACTTCACCATATACAAATTAAACCGAAAGAATAGCCATAGTTATTGAGTTCTTCAAAAATACTTTTACACTTGCAAATAATTTCAAAACAACAAACCGGAAAGAACCTAAAAATTATTATAAACCAATTTTTTTAAAAGTCTTTTAGGCTAAGGACCTCACCGGGCGGAAACTTTTCCCTCAACCCTCCACCTCGAGCGCCATCAATGTCCATTAGACACCGCCACCGACTTCTTGGACTTCCGATTCGTGTAAATCTTTGAATACAAAGCCTTGGTTCTAATAGCCAACCACACATCCAAAACGAACCCGACCACACAAACAACAGCCATTACTATAAACACAAGGCGGTAGCAATGTGCACCAATGCATGTGTTGCCGCCACCAGCTGTGGCGGTAGCCTCAGCGTCGTACAAGAATCCAGCTAGCAGACCGGAGAAGAGGAAGGACCCGAGTGGGAGGTTGATGATGATAATGTTGTACATGAGCCCGTAGTATTTGAGGCCGAACATTTCAGATACGGTTGGGACTGTGACCGCGAGCCGAACCCCGTAACATATGCCGACTACGGTCGAGCCGATATAGAGTGAGCCCGGCATGGCTATGGACATCAGAACATACCCAACCGCCATTAAAATTTGAGATGCTGCATTCCATACAGGTCTTGGTGTTCCAGCCTTCCTGTGATTGACAAAACATATTTAAGAACAAGAAGTATTCACAATACGTAAAATTTGAGAATTTGACCATAAATTTGGGGTTATTATTTTAATTTCTTTTAATCATATTATTTGTAAGGCTTATTTTTTAATTTTGAGTTATAGGTGGTCAAAGTGAATGGAAACATACCCTACATTATGTACGGCCGACTTTGACAAGCCATGAATTACGCATTTTTTGGAAGTACCCCAGCCCCCCCACACCTAACACCAGAAGTGACAAAAGGAGGAAAGAAGCTGGAAGTAACAATTGTCCAATTATTTAATTACTAATTTAATGGTCCCGCGTATATAGCATTTGGCTAAAAACCGTCCGTTGAATGCAGGAAACTTAAAAGATATGTAAATGACAAAAGAACAAAAGAAGTATTAAGGAAGGCAACACATTGGTTTTTCCAACATGAAAGATAAAAGAGCTTCTTCTTTCTAAGAATTGGTATTTTAATAAAACTATTATAATCTTCTCAATAACGCTAAAAGGGTTTTCTTTTTTAAGTAACCACAATTTATTTAAACTAAAATTTAGGTTTTTTATCTTAAATTATTCTAACATTAAAGACTAGCTTGTATCAAATAAAGTACTATTTATACATTTCAAGACCAAACAACACCTCATAAGGGACACAATTCAATTTTTTTGTACTACTTTTGTTAAATATGAACTATGTAACCTCCTATAATAAACGAGTTTAATGCTAGTAAAAGTATATATGATAATACTCCAAAATAATAAAGACAACAAAACTAATTAGACTCTCTTTTCTTTAAGACATTGTGTAGCTGAAAAAATTGATATACACGTAGATTTCAAATCCAAGTGTTGACGCCTACGGCCTTACCTATCAAAATCATTAAATTAAAAATATCTTCGAAAAGAAATCGTAAGCGGTCACATCCTCTTTGATGACTATATTTGACAGGTCTAAAAATACAATTATGTTTAAATAAAAAAAACTATAAGAAATAAGATAAATATTTAATTAGATAATAACAAATTTGAATAATTTTAAAATTTAAATATATTTTATAATTTAAAATAGAATAAAAAAGTATAAAAGAATTTAAATTGTTAATTTAGTTAATTTAAATAATTAAAGAACTATTAAAAAATTGAGAGAATGCAACATTACATTTTCTTATAATGTTTTATTAGAGGTAGATAAAAATTCAAATAATTATGGTATTGATATGTGACGTTATTGTTACTCATTTATTAGGTTGGATATCAATTTGTAAATATTTTTGTGCTTACCTATTATAGTATGGTTAGATTTGGATATTCGCATCTCCTAAACGTGGTCTGGACCCAGACCATTTAAGAGTAGGTGTTATCTATGCACGAAGTGAACCCACTTGCTTATAAAATATCTACTGACCCACTTGCATATTAAAAAATATCTACTGAACCCAGTTGCATTAGAATATATTAAGTATAGTAAAATACCCACTACATTACAAAATTAAGTAGGACGAACCAATATTATAATTAATTCTTAGTAATAATATTTAACTAAAACCCGCGTTCATCTTGCCATTAGTATTTAGTAGTAGTAGTAGCTATAAAGTAATTTTCTACAAATTAAAAGAAAAGATATTTTAGTAGACAAACTTTGAAAGAACCTTCCCTATCGAAAAACAAGCTCTATAAAAATATTTGGAAAATAAAAAAGGCATGCAATATATGACCTGTTAAAAACAAATTAATACAAATTAGACAAGAGAAGAATCAAGATAAATGGTTTAAAGGTTCTCAAGCGAATTAAGTTTATCTTTTTCAAAAATAAGTAATGTACTTCATAAGTATAATCTATCACAAAATATTTATAATATTAAACTAGTATACCTATCCATTAAAACATAGATAAAAAAATCCTAAGTACAAGAAAACATATTTGTTTAGTGAGATTATTCAGTTGCAGATCGTATTTTAGCACCTATCTCAAAGTCAGGACCGGAGAAAAGCACTTATATCATGAGTTTATTTATCTATCTACCAAGAATATTGTTACTGCTAGTGTTTGAGGTTTCTATTTATCTATCAGGTTAACCTAAACCTTTAATTAAACATTTAAACGTATGTGTCTGGAGGTGGATCCGAAAACTTACTTCATGAAATACTCAGATATCAATCCCGACCCGATCCGACCGAAAAAGCCCCAGATGCTCGTCAACGAAATAAAGATCGACACGTCAGCATAACCGACCGCTAAACCCATTTGAGCCATATTATTCTGAACCGCCAGACCCGTACCCACCCCGCACAGAAACGACACGAATAAAATCCAGAAATCAATCGTCTTCAACGCCTCGATCACCGTATGTTCTTCTCCGATCACCGGCGGCATCTTTTCCATCACCTCCGCCGCCGCGGCTTCCTTTGCCTCCTCCGTCACCATAACCGTCTCGTCTATCGTCTCTTGTTGTACAAGCAAGGGTTCGGTGGTGGTCGATTCAACGTCTAGGGTTTTCTGATCTGATCGGATCAGGTTTTGAACCGCGATGTACGCCGGAACTAACACCGGAGAAGCCAACATGATGAGTAAAACGATGCAGAATATACGAGACAATGTAGTGCCGTGTTCTCCGGTGATGTCGAAGATGAGGAGATAAACGGCGATTACAACGGCGACGACGTTGAATATCGCGAAATAACGAGTTTCGGTTTTTTCCTCGGCGACGGTCGACGACGGAGGGACTTCACGGAGGAAGACGATGGCGGTGAGGCAGACGAGGAAGGGGATGATTGTGAGCATGAGGAGGAAACGTGCAGGGTCTTTGTTGAAAAGAGCTGTGCAGACGTCGGTGAAAATGGCGGAGCTTAAGCCGAGATAGCCTTTGAGAATGCCGGAGACCGGACCTCTGTTCTTCCGGAAGTTGCGAATGCAGGTAACCAAAATTGCAGTGTTCATCCATGTCGTACTGTTTCCTCCCATACATAGGAATATACACATCTGCGGGTACAAATATAAGACTGATTAGATGAATTGTGAATCAACTGTTTGATAAAACGATTGAACAAAATATGCATCTCCGATTTTCAAGATAAAACAAATGAAATCAATTACGGATTGCGTAAAACTAAATTTGTTTATTCAGCTTTTATCAGTATAGGAACGAACTCGACATACAAATACTGATTTTTTTCGTTTTATAATAAAATATAATATAATTTTATTAATTTAAAATGTCATTTAATCCATTAAAATTTAAAGTGATTTAATCTAAATATTGCTTATTTCTTAAATTCGTATATAATAATATTATTAAAATATAATTTACGATATTTCAATAGAATTTATATAGGAATTTGAAGAAAGTATATTAACCAAAACATGTTTCTGATTTTTTAAATTCAAAATTATATGTTAGAAATTTATCAGATAAAGTCAAATTATATGTTAAATATTGTTTCTAATTCTTTTAGTAATTTATTATTATTATTAATTTTTAGAACGGCAAGCTCGCGTGCGTAAAGCATTGTTGTGAGTTGTGAGTTGTGAGTTGTGAGTTGTGAGTTGTGAGTTGTGAGTTGTGAGTTGTGAGTTCTTACTTTTCCTAAAAAAAAAAAAAACAATTTTGAAACTCTATCTACATAAAAAAAAAAAATAGTCTAAAAGTTTATTAATTTAATTACCTGCCAGTAAGGAAGAGGTTGAATTCTCTGGCTAACGATTAGCCATTGGACACCATAACCAATGATACCTTCGATTGAACCTATCAGAAGGAGAACAGCCGGCGAAAGACGGTCGGAGGCTAGACCGGCGAAGATACCGAAAGCTTTTCCGACGTCTTTAGCTACAGAAAGGTTATTGAGTTGGAGCTGAGTGAGCGCCATTAGAGACTTGAGGGCGTCGGAATAGTTGGAGAAAGTGTAATTATTGCCGGAGATAGCCTGAACCCATACGGCGGTGACGAAGCCAATCCATTTTC
This sequence comes from Stevia rebaudiana, assembly GCA_009936405.2. Taxonomy (NCBI): domain Eukaryota; kingdom Viridiplantae; phylum Streptophyta; class Magnoliopsida; order Asterales; family Asteraceae; genus Stevia; species Stevia rebaudiana. Next base: position 6,362,571 of record WOUH02000015.1, read on the forward strand.
CGGCAGCAGACGTCGGAGATATCTGGAAACCACCCATTTTGGTTTTCTGTTTAAGGGAATTTTGAAAAGGAGAATGTGTTGAAGAAATTGAAATTGGGGATCTTGAATCGTACGACGATTTATGGGCAAAAGGGATGGCTATATATAGTGCAATCTTGGTAATTGTTTTATAAAATATTTGTGTTGAACCATGGACGTCGACAACAGAAAATAGGATGTCGGAAAATTTTATGTCGACAAAAAATTTCGTAATGTATGTGCATAAGGTACAACTTGTTTTAATTTTAAAATAGAAAGTGGAAAACTAAAAAGCTACCAAAACAAAAAACTCAAATTGTATGAGAAAAATAATCGATTATTTAATATTATTTAATAGTTCTCAAACATCTTTTAGATGTCAAATAGAAATTATTAAGTATTTGCACACGCTACTTGCTTCGACAATGACATGATCCCGATATCAAAACCTTTAGGGTCTGTTTGACACGATCCGGGTATTCTCTTAATATAAGAAGAATGCAATAAGACAAAAAGCTATTAAAAATCAATGAAACAAAAAACAAGATGAGCAATGAAACACAATTTGAGTCGGCTCGTGGTTTTGATCATTTCGGATCATGGATCGGGTCGTGGTTCAACTCATGGGTCGGTTCATGGTTTAGGTTGTGGTTCGGGTCATGGTTTGTATAACAACTAGTCATTTTCCGGCAGTTTTTCCGATCAAATTCCGGCCTTAGACTGTTCATAATGTCAACGTCACCCTAACTTAACCTAATATTTATTTGAAATAAATATTATCATTCTATTCTTATACGTATTTCAAATCATTTGATTGTATGTGAAATATGAATAAGAGCAACGGTTCAAAAGTTAAACGCAAAACAATTTAACGTTTCATATGCCTGAAATCTCAACACCTCTCCAGGAGGTTAAACCAATGAGGTTGGATAGGAAATGGAAAATCGTGAAAGTAGGCGAAAACCGCGCACGAAACGGAGTCTGAATGAGACGGGAAACGCGAAAACAGTTAACCAGTCAGATTCCTCACGAGATGACACGTCAGGGGACACGTGTCACCCCGTGATTGGACCGAGCCCACATGGCAGCACCACAAGAATGTTGGCACTTTACCTGGACATGTGTCAAAATCTAGTGGTGAGCCAGAGGACACGCAAGGTACAAGAAGAGCGGCGCGCGTGGCGCCCTGCCGAGGCCTGACGAGCCTATAAAAGGCAGCAGCAGGCTATCATTCTTTGCACTCAAAACTCGATTTCAAACACCTCTAAACTGGTTTCCGATCACCACGACATCCTCGGGAAGGTTATGGTCGGTTCGGGTCATATCGAAGACGCTCGGGAAGTCTTTGTTACGCAAACAAAGCCGGTGTCACTCATGGATTACTCATTCCCTTATTCTCATATTATTATCTATCTCATTGCCTTGTTTATTAGGTGAGTTCACGACCCCTCTTTAAATAACGTTTTACTGTTTTACAATACGGGGGAGATTGCATATACACACATGTTACGTTTTCATAAAAATATACACATGAATATATTCAAAGGTTATACGTTTACATACCACTTAAATCTAAGTCCCCTACAAACTGGACCGCTAACATAACACTGGGTGGCAGTATAATAATGGGTAGTACTACTGGGTCTGATAAACCTCATGCGGTAGAACTGGAGGTTTACGTGCATGCATTGTTAGCTCTCTTTTATATGATTTATGGTAGTCATATGTGGGGTATCATATCACGCTTCGGTGCCAGACTTTTATGGTAATAACATCAATGGAAACTGTCAGATCAACAGTTTTACAAATAGTATTGTGATCATAAATACACTGAGGTTAAACAACGTTTTCACAAATATTAAAGAGTAATATTAAACCTGAGAACTTAAACAATCTTTTCTTGATATTAAGAGGAATATCAATCTATAATTCAAACACGTTTTTCAAGTGGTTTTTCCACAGACTTTCAAAACCTGTTTAATCAATAAACATAAAACTATTTGTGAAATGGTTTTACTAAATACGCTTGGTCAAGTAACGCTTAAAACATATGGAATATGTTTCACTAATCAATTAACAAAGGTTTTACTCATGATATCAAAACCTGTGAACTCACCAGCTTATAGCTGACCGTTTTCAAATTATATGTAATCTCAGATGTTAGAATCAAGCCAGGGTATTAGCTATCTAAGATAGGCACTTGTGCGATAGTGCTACGTAATACAATCGTATATTATACACACTCAAGGACGTTTCCGCTACACTACAAGAATACGCGTATACACTGTAAGTCATGTATTCTGAGTTTATCTATTAATCAATGTGTTCGATCCTGCATTACTGGTAGTTGACGTGGCAGACCGCTTACGGATAGACCGGAGGCCGGGGGCCGGGAAGTGGGGTGTCACAGATTGATATCAGAGTCATTGGTTATAGTGAACTGAGTTGCATGAATAGACTTAGACTAGAACTGTAGACTCCACCCACGAATATGCACATTACACTAACACGTTCAAGCAATCGAATTTTTCTGAGATTTCCTGTCTCGTGGAACACACAACCTATGAACTGTAAATCCAACATCTCTTGCCCGAAGGCAATACTCGCAACAGATCACTCGCTCATAAATCCGAGTGCTAATCATCATATCATCCACATCACTTTCACCCCGACAGACTGACACTTATTAGGTCATGAGTCGGGTAATGGTTCGAGTCATGGGTCGGGTCATGTGTTGGGTGATGGGACGGGTCATGGTTTTGATCAGGGGTTGGGTACTGGGTCATGGGTTGGATCATTGATCGGATCATTCTTTCAAGGAAAGGAATGAAAAAAAACGTCCCTCCCCCAAGGAACGAAAATAATTAAAAGAGAAGGAATAACATTCCTTATGTAATGGTACATTTCATTTTTAAGTGTAACCAAACATGTTTTATTTCATTCCAACGTAACGGGTCATTCCATTCCAACCCTCATTCATGCATACCAAACGCTACTTAAAGGTTAACGTTGAAGGTAAAACTACGCCTCGTTTGCGAAAAGCACATATAATATATATATATATATATATTTGTGACCTCAAGGCAAAAGTAATTTGTACTAATTTTAGGTTATTTACTATATTTTGTGAAAATAACGTTAAAAGCGTTGGGTTGGTCGGATAATCAGGTATCATGATCCGGGTATCTCATTAGAAGCAGCCTCTCTATTACGTAAATGGTAAAGGTAAAGTTTTCTACAGATTACCTTCCTCAAATCCTACCTTAGCTTGCTAATGGTAAATATATGGAGTACGATGATGATGGTGATGATGATGATGACGAAACATTCTGACCCGGATCCTGAATATGGTTGACATCATGACATTGTTTGGTGTCCTTATCATCCCGTGATATTTTGTTACTAACGTCTATTAGTGCATTTATCAATGTTTGCTACTGTGCGAATAATCTTAACGATGCTTAAAGGTTAAGAAACGAGGACTCATATGAATAAGACGCTTTAAGGAACTTGAAGATCCATGCCATACGAATGGAGAGTCCATTCGTACAGGTTGAGTATGAATGGAATCCTCATTCGTATGATCTCAATGCTATACATGTCATACTAATGGAAGGTTCATTCGTATACATTGAGTACGAATGAAAGCCCATTCGTATAGGTGGTCCATTCGTATGGTTGAGTACAAATGGAAGTCCCATTCTTATGATATTAATGCTAAGGATTATTGGTAAAAAACGTTATTCTTGCTCAACAAATCCAGTTAAAATCAATCAAACTTAAAACCAATTAACCTTATTAACATTAACATGAATGTCATATCTAATGTTAAAATGTTGATGAATCGCAGTGATGGCTCAACAACGTACTATTTTCACGTCCAATCCCAAGCACAACATTTGTGCCTATGTCAACCTAGCAAGTAAGAACAGTCGGGATTTTTCTGAGATGATCCAGTTTTTTGTAAGGTCCATGATTCACCTTGCTATATCTCACCAGCACAATGCATATGAGTCAAACCTGTAGTATGTTTGAAACACTGTTGTGAAAGGAGATGGTGTAGCAGATAGATCATGACTACCGGCATTCGTAGGGTGTTACAGTTTGGTGACGATGGACAGTATCCGACAAAGTTGAACCGTTATTTGGTTCTTGGATGCTTTCTCGGGATGGGTTATTCAGGGATATGATTAAATTTGATCATATGATCGACACAACCTTAAACAAGCTGAATGTTTATAGGCATGATATAGTTGTTCCTCTAGCCAGGCGCTTATTTGGACATCTTATCAATCCCGACTATGCGGCGCCATGAGGAGTCAGGCTCAGATGTGGAGAATATTGGGGTTGATCCAGACATCAATGAAGACGATTCTGAGGATGATGTTGAGATGAATGTGGATGAGCCGATTATGGATAATCCATAGAATATTGGCGAGGAGAATCTGACTGCCAAGGACATCGAGGGATTCTTTGATGATATTTTTCTGGATGATAATCCTTTGGGTAAGCATGCGGTGGAGATCGAGTCTAACAATGATTTGATTGGATCTGATTCTGATTCAGACGACGAAGACAATGATGGGTTTGAAAGGGTCGCTTCGGGAGCGAGACTCCAACTTGTGAAAAGGATTCAAGATGTTTCTCTCGCATTATCTTCCTCCCAACGTGATCCAGACTACATTTTGGAAGCTTTGGAAGCATCTCATGTTATATCAGCTTCCACTTCCTTATCGGCAGATACTGTGGAATTGCCTCCTCCAAAGCGTCAAAGGGTAGAAAGCTACCGGGGAAAAGGTAAAGCACAGTTTAGGAGCTAGCAGGGATACCACTTTATCCAAACCCAACCGCAAACACCGGCCTTATCCCAAACGGAAACCCAAAGCTAAACCCAAACCACAACACATCCTCCACCTCAAACTCCTACTTCCCAACCGCCTCCACAAATTCCCAGCACCACTCAAACCCAAACCCACACCGTTCCACCACCAAACATCCCACAAATCACCAACACACCCACCGATCAACTCTTTGCTAAACCAGGTGTTCTAGGGACCCAACGTTATATCTGAAGGTCCCTCGTCATCAAGCCAACCTCCACCTACCTTCACAACTCCCTTTACCCTAACCTTTAATCTTGTCCCCCTCGCTGCTCCTATTCCTCTGATCACTGCACTTCAAGATCATGTCAACAGCATGACAGGGATCATTCATGTGATACTTTCTCAGCAGAAGGAACACTCAAGTTAAGTCTCCTTGCTGCAAAAAAATCAACAATCTTTAAATATCCGGATCGAGGAACTTGAAACTGAGAATACAAAGGTAAAGTCTGAGAATGCAAAGGAAAAGTCCGAGGTTGATGACCTGGCAGGACGAATTCCTGCGATCACGAAGGGGGTGAGTCAGATGATGATGAAGAGGGAGAAAAGAAAAAAGAACAAGACAAAAAAAGCGTCGTGTGACGATAAACCAAAGTCGTCAAAGAAAAAGGACGACAAAGATGATTCTGATGATTCGTTCGATTTTGATTTTGAAAAGGATGGTGGTGATGGCTATGGTGGTGATGGCTATGGTGGTGATGGAGGAAACATGGGAACTGACGGTAATGGTGATGCCGGTTGGAGAGCTTGGGTTCGATGCAAAAGCGATATAAGCCTTCTCAGTCATAGCTCAAGAGAATCAAAGTCGGATCACCTACCTGCTTTCTTGAGCTGGGGACATTTTCCTCTACATGTGGGTCCGAGAGGTTGCATTAACGTAAAAAGAGAAGATGGGATCCAATAATTTGCAAACCGAGCAATTTACCAACCTTGTCATATTATGGCGTTCAAACTTTAGCTAGGCTGCAGGCGATTGGATCAAATATTGATGAGTACTTTTCTTAGTTCGTAACACAACTCAGGTACAAATTTAAAACCATGTGGAAGAACTGCAGGCCACAGTTCCCCAAGATATCTAAGAAGATCGACCCTGTCACCAAGAAGCATATAATTGTCAAAAAAGTACAAGGCAGCCAAAACGTTGAAGATGATTCCTCTTATAAAGATGCTTTAGAAGTTTAATCGGTCTTTCAGGTGATGTTACTACGATCAGAGAACAGGTGAAGCGGTCATTATGCTGAACAAGTCAGGAGCTTGGGAAACGATTCAAGTTTTTAATCCGATGTGGCTGGTCAAATGCAATTACCTGGATATACCTTGCCTTCTCGCTCCTCCGATCATGTACAAAAAGGAGTGTGAAGGTGAAGCGCTTAAATTTCAACAAGTTGTGCGTGTTTATTTCGCCAACAACATCAACTCAGGTATCGATTGGATCAAGAAGAAGCTAAATCATCAAAGTTACAGATTTAAAAGCTTCTTCAAAGAAAGACAACTGATTTTGAAGCCTCAAGATTACAGCTAGATCCAAGGGGGAGTCTGTTGAGTCAAATATGCCCCTAGTCTGTAATTGTCTTCTGTAATGAAATATAAAGTTTATATAATTCAATTTAGTTCATGCGAAACAAAATGTGTAACATGCGTATCGGTTGGCTGATTCGCATGGTTTGTTTATTCGCATGCTGAGGGTATAAATAGGTGACTTGTTGTCACAGATAGTAAGAGAGATTACTGCATAAGTGTTGAACCTGTGTCAAATTGAAATATCTGCAAACCGTTGTGATTTTATCGAGCTTAAATGTTTTATAACTTTCCGTTTCATCTTATTCTCATGGATATGATCCTAGTTGTTTCCGTCAATTAGGATTAGTGTCGATATCACCTAGATTAGTCACTAGGATCTTGTTCTAATAGTCAAACAGAAAATTTTCGGTACTAAAAATATCACTGATGATAATATTTTTTGTTGACCATATTATTAAAATTTAATGATTAAGTCCAATAGACAAGGAAATCAAGGGAATGTCTCCCAACCATTTGCAAGTTGTGCTTCTGAAATTTTTATGATACTGACATAGGTAACAAGCTTATCCTGGCAAGTACTAAAGTGACGGTTAATTTACTGTGCCAAAAACACCATTCATAGACTAAGTATTGGAGCGTGTCCATTGGGATTTCATACCAAGGAAGGACGATGAGCACTATTAAAAACAGAAAAGTCTTTGGTGAATCGTCGTGTAGTACATGTTAACTTCCTCTAAGGCCTAGTTGGACGAAATGACATATGCCGATCTTCAGGTGAAAATTAGTTTTGATTAAGATTTAACCTAGACTCATAAGAAGGTTAAACCTTGGTTTTATACAAGTTTAGAATCCATAAGAAGGCAATAGTATTTATGGCTATTATATGTAACACGGTAGTAGTGTTTGATTAGCTATCTGGAGTTTGTGTTGACAACATGGTGCTTAAATAAATTTCTTTCAAAAGAAAAGCGCATGATCAAAAACATTTATTTTAGGTAATTTTTAGACAATAAACAATCACGTAAAATTTGCAAACACGCAATCAAGACAAATATCAAACACTATGCCTTTTAAGGTGTAAAGCCACACAAAGTAAGAATAATTGTTCAATTTTTTGTTTATTATTATCAGTGAGTTTTCGGCTTATCATGTATATCGAGATTTGTTGATTTAATCACTTATTCTATTTTTGCATTTTTTATTTTAATCAATGAGTCATGAAATATAACTAATGTAATATCATTTCTCAATGGTTGCAGCAATATCTCATTTTCAAGACTAATTTTTTAATGTT
>WOUH02000015.1:6378943-6395633 GCA_009936405.2 Stevia rebaudiana
GTGACCATTGTGGGGTTTGAAGGATTTGGGAGGGGTGATGATGTGACAGAAAATTTGGGAGGGGAAGGATTTGGGAGGGGTGACCACTACACATAGCCTAATTGAGAGCACTCACATCCTGTTTTTTATCGTACTTCTTATAATTTACTAAAAAATACTACATTTTTTAATTAAATAATACTTTTTTTATACTTATATCACCTTTTCTCTATCCTTAACTCACAACTACTCTCAATCACTTTCTAAATTATACCAAACGCACTCGCAATATTTTTACAGAATGAGTTGTGAATGAGCTTGAGCCGGAGCTTAACATATCTAGCTTGACCAAGCTTACAAGTTACAAGCATAAACGAGTCTTTTATTTATACCATTTTATTTAATATATGAGTATATGTTTATGTAAATATTTATTCTTATATATAATATTATTTTAAATAATATATATGCATACAAGGAAAGTAAATATCATGCTATTATACATGTAAGATATACGCAAATTTGCTCAAAAATAGTAGTTTTGATTAAATCTCACCAACACAAAACATGCAGGCTGCAGCACATGATACCAAATAGGGTAACTCAAGGTAATCAAAACACCAATTTACATATAATAAAGAAACTTGAAACCATAAACGACCCAACTTTTATCCGTATACCTTTGAGAGGATCTAACCATCACACACACATGTATAAATTAAATAATAGGCAACATTTTTTGTAAAAATATACCAATTAGATGAATAATTAACATATGAGCCGATCCCAACCCTAGTTTGAGCTCTTTTAACTTACAACAAGTTGAGCCCAGCCTAAACAAACTTGGGCTTGGCTCAGCTTCTTTATATCATGGTAAAAAAAAGGATAGAATAGTCCTTGCAAATTATTTTTAATAAAATAAATTAATATAGGTAAGAAATGTTATATATGTAATATTGATATTTAAGAAATGCTATATACGTGATTAAAAATTTGAGTTAGTTATACATGTAATAGACCAAAAAATAGTAAATTGATACATTTGAGGTTTGCTTCGAATAAGACAATAACACCTCTAGTTTTAACATGAAAACAGATCGTGTTAAGGAAATGGACTAAGACGATGATTTTCTTGAAAGTATAATGTCACAAGAAAATTTTAAACATTATATGAAAATGTCAATTTAGATGAAACATAGTGACTAAAAAAGAATTTTTCTCTTATAAAATTAAGAATACAAGGATGCGTCATTGGATAAGGAATGGGATGTGGGAGGTGTTTAGAAAATGAGAGATATGAGATGTCAAATACGCTAATGCCGAAACCAACAACACCTTCATTTTTAACAACCTAAATTGCACCGAATCTGTGTTTGAGAAGTCTTGAACCTGTGACCTCACGATGAGCAATACAACCTAATTCTATTAGCTTTGCCAATTGGACTCCCCGACAGTCCACCCCCGACAGCATCACTTGACTTAAACTAAAAAAATCAAACTGAGATTTTCCAAAAAAAATTTTCTATATATTTCATGTATTTCTGGTCCTTGAAACCTAAAAAATTAAACCAATATGGAAATTTTAGCATGTTTTTACTTTTTAGCACGTTCATCAAACAAAATCATAGTATGCGCATCAAACGAAATCATAGCATGCTCATCAACAACCTTGACATTTTGAGAGCTAACACACACCAACCGAGACAGAGTGACCGAGTGAGACAAAGTTTCAAATGAAACTTTTAGATACCAATCCAAAATTACCTATTGACCAATTTGTAATTATGACATTAACTTTCATTCATAAATTCTCTAGTAATTGTTTGGCTAATTTAAATTTTTGGTTTTAATTAAAGAGTCGTGAATATGCAATCACCCGTTGACCTTTTTTTAGCCATGAGTAAAAAACTTTAAAGTCAACAGCCCATTTCATCTCGAACGTTTGACCCAACCACTTATCCTAGAATGGTCAAAGTAGTGAGTTCCTCCCACTCACTGGCATATAGTTTAAAGCATCAGACTGAATCATTTGTAAATTGTAATGTCAACTTTTATGACCCATTAGACATGAAATTATGGATGTGATTTAAGTGGAATGCCAACTGATTTTTATGTTTTGTGTCTTATAATTGTAGCACAGGTTAGTGGAAAAAGAATATTAGTAGGTCCAAAATCTAATCATCAACTAAACATTAAATTGCACATGATCTTCTGTCCAAGGTTCTACAAATGATGATTTTAATTACAATCGTTATAGCACCACAATGATCACCTTGAGATATGTAGTTTAAAGTTAAAAGTGCCGATAAGGAACCGCAGTTATATAAATCAAAACTGTAAGGAAAATGTTATAAAAATGCCGAGTTGATACGAGTTATTCAGATAGATTCGAATCGGATAATACGAATCGAGATTCGGATCGAATTTCATTTAAGGTAAAAAAAAAATTGAAATCCGGACAACCCGATCCAAATAAACCGAATAACTTCCAACCTAAGACGGACAAGTTTTGATCTAATTTGCCGTTTTCGTCCATATTTTATGGCATGAAAACCACTGCCCTGCATCATGAAGAGAAATAACTCGAATTGAAAAAAAAACAAACATATCAAGATAAAACTTTATTGGTCTTGAAAAAATAAAAATACAAAACAAACCACTGGATTTTATTATACTATGGTACAAACAAATTGTATATATATATGGTACTTTTTTTATGTAAAGTCACTGGATTTTATTGTACATAAAGCATAAGATGAGAACATTATTTGTGACTAACAATCTATTCGGTTCATCTTCTATATATTCTATTGTACACGAATAAACTAAGTACTCCTAACCACCACACTGGATCTTAACATCATCAAGTTCGTTATTTATTGCTAGCCAGTGACAATCATCAAACGAGCATTTTTTATCATCTACTAACCGCACCACGTTCTTTGGTGTCATAAACTTGGGACCCCAAGTCGGGGTCCCATCTTCATAGGAGTTATGGGTCAATCTGGTTAACTCAGACCCATCCAGTTTCATTGTATATATGTCTCCGTATGGTTGATAGTGATGCGGATTAGATATCGGCTCAGCAGAAACACCTGCATAGTCCGTAGTGAACACAATGTGGGTCCCATCCGGACTGAACCACGGGTGGTTTGTACGTCCGGCTGAGCCACTATGGATCAATTGTCGTAACCCGGTTCCATTTGGATGGACCATGTACAACGCAAAACTTCCTGAACCTGGGTTATGACGGTCTGATGCAAACGCGATCCAGTCACCGTCGGGAGACCAATTACACATTGTGTCAGACCATGGTCCGTTTGTTAGTTGAGTTAGCCCACCTTTCTCACCTTCAATGGCACTCATGATGTACAAGTTCTTATGGCCCGTTCGACCCGACCTGAAAACAACCCATTTCCCATCCGGTGAAACCGATGGAAACGCGTTGTTTTGTCCGCCGGTGGTGAGTTTTTTAAAACTCGGTTCATCGACATCAACTTCTATCGAGTATATATCAACCCGGGTGTCCTCACTCGCAAAGGTCGGTCCGATGCTCGTGTAGATCACACCTTTACGCTTTGGGTCCCACGCGGTTGAGAATGCAGTTACCGGAGCTATCTCTCGGTTACTTGACCCGTCACTGTTAGCTACATAAAGACCCGGTAAAGTAACATAGGCGATCCGATTTCCATCGGGTGAAAACGAAGGGTACGACCCGTCAATCCGAAATAAAGAAATGTCGGGTTTTTCGGTTTTGAGATTCTCAAGAAACAGGTTATTTTTTATCTTTCCATTGTTTCCAGCTCCTCTGCATCTATGATACCCGACCCGGGAAGAATCAAGTGATATAAACGGGTTATAGTGATGGGCCGATGGAGCAACCAATCGGGTCAAGTACTGAAACTTACCAGATACAATGTCGTATAGCTCTATATGACGATAATCCGAATCGGGTCTTCGGGTTGCCACTGCAATAATATTTTTTTGGGTTAATGAAGCAGCTGGAGTGAACGAGTGAAGACCCGGTGGGGTGACTCGTCGAGTCACCACCGAGTCAACGGTAAACGGCTTGTTTTGAGGGAGAATCGCCGCGTAAATGCTCCACCATCCATCGTCACCTCTCCGGTGAAAGTAAAAAGTCGAGTCATCAGCCCAACTCGGCCACCCACCGTGTTCCACCACCTTGACTCGGCTTGACCCGTTTTGAGTCAAGAAAACATATATATCCGTACTGAGTTCCTCCACTTCCCCACCCCAACCGTTTTCGCCGGAAGAAGCCACCGCCGTCCACAAACCTGACGGAGACACCGCCGGACTGAAATCAGCTACTCCTTGAGGGGTCAACCTCCGAGTCAACCCGGTTGATAACTGAGTCGAGTAAACCGCAGCCCAACTCGTCCGACTCACATCCGTCTTCTCGTGAGTCGACACGTATATTAACAAATCATCACCCACCAAACTCGGCCTGTCCTTCATCGCAATCCGTTCACCACTACCGCCGACGAGACGGTGTTGAGAGCGAGTTGACTCGGTTTCAAGTACAGAACGTCTTCTGGTGCGATCAAGACCAGGGAAAGAAACGACATCGAGATAGACGGATGACGATCCGTTGCGTTCGGAGATGTAGAGGAGGTGAACCGGCGGTGGATCTTCGACGGAAGGATTGGTAATCAGGGTTTGATTGGTGAATTGACCGTTAAAATTGACGGAACTGCCGTCGGTAAGTTGGAGTTCATCGCCGGTTGTGTCGATTGGGAGGGAGAATATATCAAACGCGTATTTTGATCGGCAGAGTGTCGTGAAGACTATGCTGGTTGCAGTGTCAGCCGTAATCGATTCAATGATTAAGAAGACAAAAGAGATGATAAGATTTAGGGATTTCATGTTTGGGGTTAACAGATGACAGTGATAAACATTGGTTTTTTATTCATGAGTTATCTTCATATCAAAATACTAAAATAGACGTTTCTGGTCAGAGAAAAAAAAAATAAGACACGTTGCATATCATATCCAAAACTTAGATGAGTCCATGGGGGTCAAACTTGGTTGAATCTAGCTACATTTTCTCCAAACAACTTATATTTGATCAGAGGCCATCATACCTTTACTATGTTATTTATGTAAGGTACCTTCAATTTCTTTCGTCATTTGATATTTTGATGTTACTCGGCTATTAGTTCCTCTTCTTAGTTTTGAGGTTCTCGAATGACCAGTCCACTCATTTGTTATGTTTGATGTTCCTATTTTATATTCTGATGTAACTTTTTATAAATAGAATCAATTTTCAGATTTATTAATTAAATTATTAGGTTACTCGTATTTTTTTAATTAAAATAAATAAAGTATGACGTAATTAAAACAAAAAATATATGTTTGCCTAATTAGAACATTTAATCACAATTTTCTTATTTGTTATAAGCTTATAGCTGAATTGCTTGTTTTTTGTTTGAACAACCTTTTTTTCTCACGTATATCTCTCACTTTCGTGATCTGTAAACAAGGTCGACTACTCGACCTTCGTGAGAATCCATGAATGCACCATATGCAAAGGAACCCCGTGGAATGGGTAAAACTTCATTCCCATCAGAATCAAACCCGAGTTAAATTCGGATTTGATTAATCACAAGATGTCCTTCAAACTGACTCGAGATGTATTCGAACTCCTGACCATAATGGGTTTCACTCAACTAGTCCCTAAACCATTAAAAAATTGCTTGTTGTTAACATTGGAAGGTAGGAGCTCCAAAACCCTAAACCATTAAAAAATTGCTTGTTGTTAACAAACTAACCATAATGGGTTTCACTCAACTAGTCCCTCCACTGGTTTGATTTTAGCCGGTTGGTGATGAAGATGTATGCATGATGAATCGATTAAGTTAATGGATCGTAATTATCTTTAATTTCTTTATATATAATCGTTTTTGTTCATCTTGTCTTTGTTGGAATAATTTTGAAGCCACAGGATTAATTTTTTATTTTTATTTTATTTTATTAAGGTGTTTAGGTTTATATCAACCGGGTCAACTTCGGCCAGTTTCCTCTATTGGACCTGGAGTTGGTCAAGGTACTGCTGCTGAGGTATCGCTCCTCAAAGAGCACTAGTTGCCTTTTAGATGCAGTTTTATACGAATATTGCCAGGAGATAGAGTCAAAATTGAAGTAAGTCGTTATGATTCAACCAGAGGTCGTATAATTTATCGGTGAATTTTGTCATTACTAAATGAACCGTTGGTGTTTGCAATCTGATTAGACGACTTCTGTTAGCAAATTGATGAAATTACTCTTTAATAAAAAAGTTTAATATTCTCTGCTCTATGGTTTTTATAAAGTTGATCATATGCTGAAACATTGGCCAGGATTAACATAACAGAAATATCATGCACGAGGTCTCAATTGTTCAAAAAGGTTGGTCGAGTGTAAATTTTATTTTCATTTTGGTATACAAAAACGCAGAGTTGTGCAGATCAATGAATGAGTTACTTGAGAAAGAAAAAATGGAGTCCAACAAAGAAAGCTTTGGTATTATGAAGGTTGTCTTGCTCAAGTGTATGTGTATATAATCTATGTGTGTGGTTTAAATATCAATTACATGTTGGAAAATGAGGTGTGAATGAAAGTCTAATGAGAAGTTAAATGTGGGTTGTCCACATTGGTGGGATGAACAAATAAAAGTTGGTTTAGAATAATAAATCACATTGTATGTTTAATCATCTTATAATGTGTTTTACCAAAGCTCCTACCTGCGTGCATGGGGTAAAAAAATGGGTTTTGGATCGAAAATTTCTTGAATCAAGTCGCTCGCACGAATGCGACTCCGAAAACCCGGGTCCGTGAGAGGCCAATTTTTGCACGTTTTTAGTGAGATTCTTCTAGAACCAACTGATAGATTAAATAAAAGAAGTTGAAATGTTTCGGCTTCCTACTAATTGTCTTAATATGGTGTTTAATCGCCATAACTCACATTTTTAATTGGGTGTTTAAATCGCGCAATAACTAGCGTATAATGGGGCTGTTAGTATTCGATATCAATATAATAGATGCATAGGCATCAGTTTGATATACTCTCTGCAACGAATTCACAAGAACTCTCTATAGCATTCTTCTGGTTATTTTCAGGCAAGTGTTCAGGTCCGGGCAGTACATCTCTGCTGCTTAGAAATCGGTGTATCCTGGGAACAGACGACGAATCTGTTTAAGGAAATTGTGTCAAACACAAGCCCGGTTTTATTGATTCTTTACTCGTCTATTTTTCTTCTTCATTTCCTATTGCAGGACTACTAACATTACAACATGTGAACTAAAAAAAAATGAATTAAGCAGAGAAAAAGTGTTTTTGGGCTTTAGATTGTTAGTTATGATCCCATTGTGCTTTTATAGTTTCTTTATTAATTTATTTTTTAAACTTCAATAACAAGATTGAATTTTTTAAATTTTTGATGCAAACAGGCTTCTGCATTATAAATATTCTGAAAAGGGCTTGAGGAGAAAGCTTGTTGTCCAAGCTATTTTTGGAAAGACTTTATATCTTTCCGAGGTAAAGTTATTAAAATGGTTTTTATTTTTGATTAATTAATTATATTTTTCTATAGTCAGGTAATTCTTAAATGAGTTTGCATTTTACAGGTTGATGAAGTTCTTCAATTTGCTTTTTAATCACATATTTATATTATATTTTTCTAATTATATCAATTATACATCATTTTCTCTCAGTTCCATTTATGTTAGTTATTCTTATTGAAATAGGACCAAAAACAATATCATTGCTAATTTTGTGGATTTAAAGTTGAGCCACTAGTCTGTATCTTTCAATAAACAACCAAAACATGATATCTTAAATTTATTAAAAAAAAATAGATATAAAATTGGTGCTGAATATGATAGATTAAAGCGACTTTGGAGTTATTTACATGTTCGTATACATATTATATGACTTCTACCTGTTCACCTAGTTTAACCTATTTGACCCGTTAGGTGTATGAAACATAACCTAAGGTGATACATTTATAGGTAAATCCTTTTGCAATTGCAGAACTAACAACTGCTGCTTCATTGTTTAACCATATGGTTATGGAATTTGACAGTGAGGATGCGGAAAGTATTCGGTTGCAGAAGCCGGTGATATGGATTCACTTGAGAAAATGGTTGTTGGTATTCAGATTCAGAGGATCCTTGTGAAGACTCTTAATTAGGGTCTTCATAAATTTTGGTTATCTTGTCTTTTGTAAGATAGAAGTATATAGCCCCTTAAGCAGCTCAATATTTTGATGTAATAATTTCAAAACAATCAAGATTTTGAAACTTGAAATAATTTTTTTGAAGTGTATCATTTTTTAAGATTCAAAATCTTTCAGTTAAGATATTATATGTGTTCAAGGTTATATAGTGGCGCACTTGTAGTTGTTTTGGGCTTTGCGTTTTGTGTTTGTGTTAGTCTAGCTAAATATCTTTACTCTTACTTTTATTGAGTTATGCTATAATGCCGGACTAATTATGTTTCATATAGAATGCAAAGAATTATAGTCATGCTATTGCATCACTACTGATCCACCCATGTTTTTACACATCCAAGCTTGGATGTATTTTAATTAATAATTTTTTAAGCATTAAAACTGTTTCCATTTTTCAGTGCATCATTAATTATAGATTTTTATTTGTTGTATTTTAAGTAGGTTGTTTTAACTAGGATGGGAAGGTAAAACATCCTATATGCAAATATAGTTATTATATAATTACTTTTAATTATAGTTATTATATAACAACTTTTGATGTCCAGTTGTGTGGTGATTTTTGTAATGACATAAATAGTCCAATATTTGCTTACACTACGATTTTAATCCTTAATTTAAGAAATTTCAGTTTTAAATTGATGGTTTGCACAAACATTGACAACAATATCCTTAGGTGAATTGTAAAAAAAATTAGAAATGAAAGACCCACTTAAGTCTATATATGTGTACATATAGGGATGAGACCAGTACACTACACGTACCATACGTGTACCAAAAGTTTTGAAAAAATAGTTATCGGTACAGAATATATCAGTACGGTACCCGTTTGGATACCAATATCGGTATGGTATGTTACAGGTACTCCTTACAAAATACTCAACTTTAGAAAGTATACTGCTCGACACTCGTACCAGAAATACTAATACCAATTTTCTCGAAAATTGGTACCGATATCAATATCAAATATAGCGGTACGGTTCCAATTCGGTAACGTTATGCTATAAGGTACGATACAAACACTCGGTAGCAAATTGTCATCCCTATATATAAATAACAAAAATTGAACATATATTTAATAATACATTAAAATTATAAAAAAACATTTACTACACACAAAACCAACGAATTCATTGTCATTAACTTAAACTATCATCAAACTGACAATGATTTGGCACACCTTAGTGAAGCAAATTGAAATTCCTTACAATTACAAAAAGCTACACGTACCGAGACAAGTATACTACTAGTTAAAGTGGGTCTAACTGTGTCACCACAATGGGGCTCCGAACCACATGCTTCCCATCAACCCACGAAAGCGACCCGAAAACTGCACCCGATTCACCCATCATTGCCTTACCACCGTCGATCTTCACAGTCACATAATAACTCAGTTCCCTCATCTTGTCAGAGAAGACCAACTTTTCCGGCTTAACTGCCACCGAGACACCCTTAGGAGCCTCAATCTTCACCGTGTAAACAGAATTCACATCACCAACATTTCTGACTCTCCGAATCATAGTTTTCCTCAAAACCCCCTTCTTCACGGCGGAAAACATCGCAGCAATAGAAGGATAGTTCAGATTCTCTGGCGCCGGTTTCCTCCTCATTGGACAAGCCGCCGGTGATCGAGTGATCACCTGAATCGTCTTCGCGCCATAACCAATTGAGCATAAGAAGCTCACGTAATCCTTATTAGTAAGATCGTAAACAAGTCCAGGGTCCATTGCGAGATCAAGATTCAAATGACCGGCACCGAAATCATAAGGTGTGGTAGCATTTCCGGTGGATTCATCGGTCATGGGTTGGAGCTGTTTGTTGACGGTGCTTGCGGTGGTCATGATCGCCGACTTTATTGCCGCCGGTGACCAATCAGGGTGGGCGGATTTCAACAAAGCAGCAGCACCACTCACATGAGGACAAGACATTGAAGTTCCCGATAGTATATTAAACTCCATTTTCCGAGCATCGGAATCCAATCCCGTCGGTCCGACAGCATCGGTCCAAGCAGCTAAAATGTTGACTCCGGGAGCGATTAAATCCGGTTTTAGAATCTCCGGGTTCATCCCGTTAGGTCCCCTACCGGAAAATGAAGCTACCACCGGCGCCGGTTTGATTCCGATGACCGTTCCCTGGAAATTAATCGTAGCAGTAGCACGTCCGGTGGCAGCATAAGCTTTAATTTTGTCTCCTTCATCGGAACCAACGGAGCACGCCGGAATTAGATGAGCGTCGCCGACGAGACCTTCGCCGTTGGAAACTCCGTTCGATAGAATCATTCCGACGCCACCAGCCTTCTTCACCACCAACCCTTTAGCCACCCTAGGGTTGCTACCTCTATCACAAATTACAATTTTGCCCCTCACGAGGTTAGGATCCAATGCATTGTCCATACACAATGAAGCGGATAGAATTCCGGATTTCCCGGGGTAGATTAGGGGATATTCTTTTCCGCTGATTGCGGGACCAGCGTATAAAGAAACTCCGGCGAGCTTCCTCCCGTCGCCAAGGATAACTTCCGCCGGAAAATTCCGGTCAATTGTACCTGCTCCGACAGTAGTCAGCCACGGAGCGAGGTTAGTTACCGACATTCCGTTTGGACCATCGTTACCGGCGGATGACGAGACAAAAACACCTCTAGAAACTGCGCCGTAAGCTCCGATTGCAATCGGATCGAGATAATACGGTGAAGATATGCCGTCGCCTCCTCCGATTGAAATCGAGATGACATCAACACCGTCGTTAACAGCAGCATCAAACGCAGCAAGGATATCAGAATCGAAACACCCAGAATTCTTCCAGCAAACTTTATATACCGCTATCCTAGCTTTCGGAGCAACACCTTTAGCAATTCCGGCAGCATAACCAGCCATACTAGCTTTGAAAACGTACCTGCCGGCGGCTGTCGACGCCGTGTGTGTACCGTGGCCATCGGCATCTCTCGGAGAGCGAAACTCAACCGTCTCGTTAATCGCGCCACCGAATCCAATACCACCGCCCAATCCACCAGCAGCTTCATGTCCTTTCGAAAAATATCGAGCTCCTATGATCTTCTTGTTACAATTCCTCACCGTGAATCTCACTCCGGCCTGGCAAACGCCTTTCCACCGCTTCGGGACCGGTCCGAGATTCAGATCGGAAAAGCTCCTTCTCTCCGGCCAAATTCCGGTATCAAACACACCGATTATAACATCAGAACCGTAATCGGACTCAGACCACAGGCCTCTCTGGTTCCTAAGCCCAACGAACTGCGGCGAACGAGTAGTGTGAAGCTCTCTCCGGCGATCTGGAATCACCACTAGCACGTCGGGATGCTTTTCCAGATCGGAAGCTTGAGAATCTGTGATGGAAGCGGAGAAGCCTCTGAAAACGGTGTCGTATACATGGAGGATGGTGCTCGATTCAGTGAACTCAGAAGTGTACCAGTGGTAATGTGTGGGGAAAATGGACGGCTTTGATTCACTATTTACTCGGATGATGTAGGTTTTGACGGTTGGATCTGTGGATGTAGCTTCGCCGGCGGCGAAGAGGAAGATGAGGGAACAAAGGAGCAAAGCCATTGGAGAAGGCTTTTGGAGTGTGAAGTGTGATGATGTGTTTCTAGGTGTGTGTTTATAAACACATAATAAACCTGGTGACATTTTTTAACTAACTACTTGAAAATCTTAATTTAATAATTGTAATTTCAATGTGTTTAATTCCTACATATTTTTATTAGTTAATTTAGATCGGTCCATCAAATTTGTCTCAAGTGATAGTAGTCACATCTTCTAATACGAAGCTCATATGTTCGAATCTCCCTTGAATCAGTTTAAACTGACACCAAATGAAAAACCTGAGATTTATCACAGGTTCGTTTACAATGGGGGATTGGGTTTACCTATTTCCCGGTGACCACGATTCAGGCAACATAAATACATGAAAACAACGTAGTTAAAAAAATACAAAAGTTAATTTTGATTTACTTATTTTACGGTATATCAATTTACTCTCCATCTTTAACTTAAAATAAGTTAATCTAGATGGCTAAATAATGACTGCAAATGTATTTAATATATATTAACAATTATTATGATACTTTGAAATATAAAAGGAATCGAAAGAATAATTCTTTGGTTTGTATTAATGTATAAAAAGCTACATATATTACTTTTTATTCTTAAGACTTTTGTGCTTTTTTGGACTAAATATAATTTTGGTAAGACAACTTGGTTAAATATAACTAGTTTCCTTTACCTCTTGCGCGTTGTGTTATGATTCAGCTACGATCCTGAAAAGGAACACGCTGACACAAAACATGTCTCGATAGTTGTCAATTCTACGTAAAACTTAAAGCGTCCCCCGTCGTAGATAACCTTCCCTGTCGCGCGTTGCAGAGGTACCAATACGATCTCAAATATTTAAAACTCTAAAGTGTCTAATGTCATAAGATTAATCGTCACGCCGTATCCTACCAAAAATTTAAAAACAATAAACAAAAAAAAAACTCCACAAAGGTTGTCATCTCCCACATAATCTTAAAATGTACTCTGTCATAAAAGCAAAATTTCTTTTAAATAAAATCAAGAAAAAACGGTTAAAGAGTAAAGTTTTAGTTACTATTCATTTAGTTAAAAGAAAAAGCAAATGTATAGCTTTTGCTTTTCTTGATACAGTGAATTATAATATACATTGTTTTATGTTTATAGTAAATAAATTAAAAAGATTTTGTCCTATATAATCTTAAGAACTATATTGAATTTTATTTTTTTTTAGTTTATAAAAAACTGGAAAACTGAAAATGAATAAGAGTTAGGAATGAAACATAATAGTTTGATGAGGTAAAGAGTTTGATGAGTCACGAGTTTCATGCTTTGGTGGAGGCACCAGAGAAGATAGAAGTAGAACTGGATTCCTTAGAACCCGAATAATTTTTGGATGGACATGCGAGTTTTTATTTTATAATATATTAACTTAAAAATTATATGTAATAAAT
This sequence comes from Stevia rebaudiana, assembly GCA_009936405.2. Classification (NCBI taxonomy): domain Eukaryota; kingdom Viridiplantae; phylum Streptophyta; class Magnoliopsida; order Asterales; family Asteraceae; genus Stevia; species Stevia rebaudiana. The sequence goes on from WOUH02000015.1 coordinate 6,392,123, forward strand.
CATTCTGATACGTGCTATTTTCTTTATTTTTTAAGAGTTTTTAATTATTTAAATAAATTAGATTAATATTTTAATTTTTTATATTTTATATTATTTTAAATTATAAAATATATTTAAATTTGTTACTACTGTATCTAATTAAGTATATATTTTATATATTTAAAAAAGAAAATGAACTTTTTATCCATTAAGTTTACAATATTTAACAGTTTTAGTTTATCGTTAATATAAACGATCTCCAACATTTCAAGTCTTATCAATTTTCATCCTTAACGTTTAAAGTACTGAAATTTTTATCCATAACATTTTAAGTCTTAACAGTTTCAGTCCCTAACGTTTCAAGTCTTAACAGTTTTCTTCCCTAACATTTTAGGTCTTAACAGTTTTCGTCCCTAACGTTTCAAGTCTTAAGAATTCTATTTACGGTTTAATGACAAAAATTGTTAAGACTTAAAATGTTATGAACGAAAACTATTAGGGGTGGAGTAAAACTGTTTAAGTTTTAGAAATCTCAAAGAGGAAAACCACACTTACTTTATTTAAATTTTAAATTTGACGTTCTTTAATTTGTATAATTATCAACTAAATTTAAGAAACTTATATTAAAAAGTTTCTAATGAATAATTTTAAATTCTCAAAGCATAATTTATAATCATTAAAGTGTCAAACATTTATTTTTTTTAGTGTTCACAACATAATAACTTAATATATATATGCAATGATTTAATAATAAAGTTTTAGGTGTGAATTATGTAACCTCGTATAATACACGGGTTTTAACCTAGTTATATTATATGAGGTCACATAATTAATATTTAAATTTTTAACATTTAATCATTTTTTATATATATTAAGTTACTATGTTGTAAAGACTAAATTACAAATAAATGTTTAATATTTTTATAATTATAAATTATGATTTAAGGTTTTAAAATTGTTCATTTACAAGCTTTTAAATCTAAGTAAGAAAAGTCAACTATAAAATTTAAATACAATAAAATGCAGATTTGTCTTTGAAATTTGAAAAGATTAACAGTTTCAGTCCACCATAACAGTTTTCGTCCCTAAGTTTGTTAAAATTGAAATGTTAATGACGAAAATTTTTATGACTCGAAACGTTGAAAATTGTTAACACTTGAAACGTCAGAGACGATTCCTGTGATGGATTACAAACTTAATGGATAAAAAGTTATATTTACTATTATAAATATATTAGATAATAACAAATTTAAATAATTTTGAAAATCGAAGCTTTAAGAGGGTGTTCAATTCTTGTTAAATTTTTTGTTTTGGTCATTGTAAACCGGAGAAAGGGTGTTCAGATTTCTATGTTATTTCAGTCACAAATTTAAAGAGGATTTGGGGTAGCGACGGACCTAAGAATTTTTTTCATGGGGTTCGGGCTTTTTTATGGTCCGCTGTCTATCATTAAATAATAATTTTTTTGAAACCTGTTCAAATCGAGTCGGGTAGGGTTAAAAAAAAAACAAATGTTAAATATCGATCCGAGATTTTTTTATAACATATCGATCTATACTACATAAATGTTAAATATATAAAATTATATCTAAATCAACCAAGTTACTTATCATTCTAACATGTTTCAAACTTATAAAATTCTACCAAATCACATGAGAATCTTATCTAAGCATTCACCAAATATACAAAAAATTCTTCATCTTTTCTTTAACATAAGAGAAACAAAAAATATATATAAATATATGATAGAAGGCTAAAAAAGAAGTAGATAAATATCATATTATGATAATAGATATAATACATATTCAGTAGCGATGAAGTAAAAATCTATCAAAAGTCAAAATTAAAAAAGCAATATACATACGGTCGGACGTCGGAATCAGGACGTGGTTACTCGACATCAATTCAGTAATTAAGTAATCGGTCAGACGATCGGACGTCGTCACTCGGTAGTCGGCAGTAAATAAGCAATCGCCTCTGGAGACCTAGTCGTCGGTTTGACGGTATAGAATTCGTAATATCCAATTTGCGATTGTGAAATCGTGAATGGCAAAGCCTCTCTTCAAATTTTGTATAACTGGGTAACTAGGTTAATGGGTTAGATTGTTAATGGACTAATCGATATTTGGCCCTATTAATAATATTGTGTTATTCGAGTATTACTTAAACTAGTTTCGACTATAAAATAGGTTTATATATGTAAACTTTGATTTTTAAACTTTGAAAATTTTTTAGGTGAGAGTCGCTGTAAATTTCATGGGGGTCGTTGACAAAATTTAATGGCGGTCGGTTAAGAACACGTCACATATCTTACATGTAAGAAAAAATATTCATGAGAGTCGGCCGACACCCATATTCAAGCCTTAGGTACGCCTATTTTGGGGCTGTTGCTGTTGGTTCGTGACCAAGAAGTAAAGTAAGAGACTGTTGTTTTTGTTGACAAATTCGTTACAGGCGAAAATAATAATTGTGTTCATTATTGTAAATTTAGTCATAAAAGGGAAGTGGCTAATTAGTGTTAGTTAGGACACGAATACAAAGCCAAAAGGGAGTTTAATTTTGGCACTTGTTCTTGAATTTTTTTTTTATCAGAGATATCAAAACTACAAAACACCATAGGGTATTGTATTGAAATCCAAGCAAAAGTTGTAAATTGTTGTTAGGCAATTTTAAAGTAGAGGGCAATAATATAAAAAGAAACAAGAGGTGCTTTTGACCAAGGATTAAAGTGGTGTTTCGAGTAATTACATCACTAGATCAAAAGACATTTGGTGATCAAGAAATAAGAATCACAAGACAAATATTGTGAACATTCAGGTTTAGAATTTCATTTTTAATCTAAATTTATTATTCGAATTTATTTACTTATATTTTCTGAATAAGTTCAAAATTGTTTATTAATTCTCATTATAAAGCTTAACTTAGACTTTGAAATCACATTGTTTTTTTTTTTTAAAGAAAACCGGTTAAATACTATTGATTAAATCTTTATCTTTTGTAAGAAAAACCAAAGATACAATGTTTGAAACGGAAGGAAATAATACTAATAAATAAATTGTAATACATAAGGAAATAAGTTCTATATCCCAATTCCAATGTCTTGTTTTAAAGCACAAACTATATTGTATGAGCAATCCGTATAAAAATCATACTTAAAGCAAATGGACCATGGGAAATGATAGAACCTAGTGTTAATACGCAACCTAATGAAAAGAAAAACATGGCTGCATATGAGTATCTCTTTCAAGCACTACCAGGAGAATGGTATTACAAGTTGCAAGTTGAAATAGTGCAAAAGAGATATGGGAGGCGTTAAATGTAACATCCAAGATTTTTCATTTAATAATTTCCTATTTATAGATGATGTCACACCCCGGCCGGAGGCGGAATTAACGCCGGGGCGCGACCGAAGCGCGTGTTGTGTACAGACTGTTCATAAGCTCATGATTTACTATTTAAAATTTCATAGATTAAACATCAATATTAAGTGTCATTACAAATACAACTTTCAAACATATTGTTCACATAATAC
>WOUH02000015.1:6402500-6414785 GCA_009936405.2 Stevia rebaudiana
CATTAACGCGTCATACTCAAAGCCCCTTCAAAGCCCCAACCACTACACCCATTTCCATCACCCCTTCTCTCTCCTGCATGTCACTGAAGCGTCATACTCAAAGCCCATTCAAAGCCCCAACCACTACGCATAGTCTTTGACATGCGGTTAATGAATAGGGATGGGTGTAACTAAATTTTAATGCAAAGGAGGTTCAAATCCATCTAAGAATGGTTTGAAAAACATTAGGCGATGAATCAAATCCTTATTTTGTTGGTCCAGACTCTTGATCAAAAAATAATACGAACACAAAAGGTTTTAGCGTTTGACCAAATCTGATCAATTCTTATATATAATAAAATCGGGACAATAACTCCTTATACCATTATTTATAGCTAAACAATTGTAATCATACTCAAACAAGGAAACCAAATAAATAATTAAATAAAATCTATCTAATAAACCTGATAAACATTACAAATTAAAAATAACCATGTAATTATCAATCTACCAAACTTTAACTTATCTCGTGCTTATCATCGAGATTCAGAATTATTTTCAATAATCACCCACATAGCTTGAATCTAGTAACTCGATCCTTGTTTCCTACCCCGAAAAACTTCGTGATCATTGACTGTGTTGTTTCGGTCCCCTCGAACTCTACCATTCTCGTGACCTCGTCTTCGATCAGGCCGTCGATCGTCAAACTTCGCACCACCAGACCGTCGGCTGCTATTTTGGTCATCTGGTTGAGAAAATTACAGTCTTCTTTGATCTTCACTTGCATTGGTTTTCCTGCCACAAGAAATCCTAGCCCACTGCTACGATTCTTCTCCTAGGCGAGAAAGAGTATCCGACAAAAAAAAACACAATTAACATGTTCTTCTCTAGTTTTTATCAAACGAATACTCAACCACCTGCTGCTCGTTTATCCCGTGACCATTAAAGAATTTGTTTTGATCAAACTCCTTCTTCCCTCGCCTTAAAAGTCTTCTATTTGATCAAATACCTAGAATAACTTATCTAAATTAAATACACCAAATAAAACTTCTCGTTGGCTTCAACTGTGAAAACCGAACGGCTTCAATTTGGTCACCTCCTTTAGTTTTCTTTCTATGCGCCCACAAAACCAAATATTAAGATTCTTTGAATTTTGTTGACAAATAAACAAATATTCTTTTATCCTTTCAGTCTCGTTTTGCGTATGCCAACCAAACTTCAATTTTATTACCTTAAAACAATCGATGGTAATTTCTTTCCGTCAGTCGCTCCTCTCTCTTTCTATACGTAACGCACGTTGACGATTAGAAGAACTCTTATCTTGGTCTCCGGTTCGTTCTTCGTATAAGCCACCACGCTCTGATACCAATTGTTAGCTCATGCTTTTGATCGAAAAATAATACGAACACAAAAAGTTTTAGCGTTTGACCAAATCAGATCAATTCTTATATATAATAAAATCAGGACAATAACAATGACTCCTTATACCACTATTTATAGCTAAACAGTTTAAATCCTACTAAAACTAGGAAACCAAATAAATAATTAAATAAAACTTATCTAATAAACCTAATAAACATTACAAATTAAAAACAACTCTGTAATTATCAATCTACCAAACTTTAATTTATCTCGTGCTTATCATCGAGATTTAGAATTATCTTCAATATATTTAACTTGGGCACGATTTTGATGAGAGGCGAAGGTTTACCCATTCCACGGGGTTCCTATTCATCTAGTGTCGTCGTGGATTTTCACGCAGATCGAGTAGTCGGCCTTGTGTACATGCCACGAAAGTAAGGGATTGACGGATTGACGTGAAAAAAATGCCCGTTAAAAAAAAACTAAATGTATTACGGAGACTTTAACTATGAGAGATACTCACTTACATGGGTCATGGCTACTCCATTAAGGTGAAATGTTATGTAAAAAATAAGAGAGAAAGGTTCTCTATTGTGATTGGTAAAAAAATGAAGTGATATATTTTGATTGGTAAGAAAGTGAAGTAGTGTATTATGTGATTGATTTGAATAAAATAATTTGGGCCAACATGTGTAGCTACACCCACGGCATGAGAGGCAACACCCACTCCTATGAGAGGGGTGGTGTTGGGACGTGTGTGGGTGGTGGATCATGCCCACTGAAACGGCAAATCGCATGGTCTTTCACTCAAAACTGCATGGTTTCCTCTTTGCAAAAAAATTACATTTTGAGTTCCGCTTTCAAATTGTTGCTAACTTCTTTAAACTTTTTGTTAACGAAACAAATAAAAGAGGATTTAGACTCAACTATTTCCAAATTGTGTCCCTTGGGTTTCATGGGTTTCAATTGGTTATGAAGTGCATCCCTCTTAATTTCATTAGAACACCACATTCATATATTTAATCAAAATTTCGACATTGGTACTTTTTTTATGTTAGCCATTTAACAAACATTGCACAACAAAATTTAGATGACTTGTTTGCATTAACTTTGTTAATATAACACTATTAAACTCATATTAAAGATATATTTATTGTTAAGGGTTAAGTTTTTGATCCTGTTATAAGCTATAGCCCAATAAGATATAGAGGTTCAAATCAATTTGTAAACCAATTAGATAAAGCCCAAATTTTTTTTGATTCTTAACTCAATACTCAAACTCATAAAGCTAACAAATTAAGAACTCCAATCGGCCACCAAAATCAATTCGCACAGTCGACAACGTGAAGAGTCGAGGATTAAAGAACAACTAAACAAATCACTGATTCGCCATAAGGTTCATAAACCACTAAAGAACCCTCTACTAATTTGGTTTATTACTTATTTACTTTCAAAATTATGAACCGATCCACGACCAAAACCATAACCCGAGCACGATCCGACTAATGGCCTAAACCATGAATCTACACACGATTCGTTTAGTTATGTGTAAGACATCAAATTGTTACAATATTATTGTTTTATAGTGTTTATTGACTTATTTGATCTCAGTTATCGTTGATTTATAAAAATATATATATATATAGGGGCACCTTTTTTATTTGCACATGACACCTGAATCCTCAGGACAGCCATTACATTTCTCTTACCTTTCTTATATCTTTTTTGGTATTTTCCTAACACACATCAAACGAGGTTCAGATGATGTGCGTATACCTTATCTAACCTAACTCAAAGATTATTAAGTTCATGCTTCACTCAATGACGAAATAAACTTCTTCCGTACATCTATCTGAACTTACATTTGTAACATTGTTAAATACTAGTTGTTAAATATTGTTGATTTAGGCTATGAATTTCTATGCATGCCCATTGGTCTACATCATTTTCATTTCTCTTGATTTTTTCACTAAGCATTTTAACCTCATTATTGAAGCAACATAATACTCCAAAAAGTGTGGAACTTTTCATGAACCCTTGATATATTGTTTGATATGCTTATTAACATTGGACACATTAAACACTCCAAAATAAATATACCACCAAATTTGCAAACGTGTCTTAAGATGCCATGGAAAACATACATTTACAAAGCGTCAACAAAGTAATTATCTCATATACGCGTTTACAAAGTAATTATTTCTTCTTTCTCACAATGCTCTACTTAATAGATAAATACAATTTTTTGTAACGCATACACAATTAAAAAAATTCATATAGCACTGTAGGAGTACCTAACTTAATATAAACGTGAACAGGTTATTTGCAAGATTTTGGATGTAGTGTTTAAGCACTAAAACATCATGATAATTATCCAGAGAAGACTACAACATGTGATCTCCTATAATTAAAAAAAACGCGAAGTTAACCAATTGGCAACTAGTTCTCCAAGTCATAATTATATTTGTCTAAAGCTAATTGATCATGTGTATTCGTAACTCACCATAATTGTGCAATACAACTTCTCAAATCTCAATCACACATTAACATAAAAAACCAATTTGGCGTATCAGCAATTTGACAAACAGAATGTAAAGTTCCAAACATTTAGTAACTTCTGTTAATTAATTACGTCACTTAAAAAAGACAAACAAGGGTTTCAACTAATTAATTGGATTCTAATTTGGTCCCGCACAATCACAATCAACAAGGAACCAAAATCTGTTTGCATTGTCAAAAGCGTCGATGTATACTATAAACAAAACTTTCAATCTCACCTCCCATAATTCAAACCACCAAATTAATCCCATTGAAATCTACAATTCTCATAGTTTTAACAAAGTTTTCTCCTTTTTCTTATCTCCAACATTAAACTCCTTCCTTGTATTCATCGTACATAGATTTTCTATAAAAACTCTCAAACACCCTTTTCTACTTTCCAAATTGTCTGTTGCAGTTTAGGACACTAAATCTCCAAATAATGACCACTTTTACGCTATCGTATGTACCTTGTTTCAACACGAGTTCGTTTAACAATGGCGGCAATGACAATGGTGATCCGTTGAGGATTTCCTTCTTCAACACCACCATGAAGCCACGTAGGATCACCATGTATGCCACTCCTGTGGCGGGTGTAAACGGGAAACCGGTGGTTATTGAAAGGACGATGATCCCGACTCAAAAGCAATTTGTGGACCCGTTTCGACAAGGTTTGATCATATTGGATGGTGTCGGGTATAGACAAACGGTTGTGGTTCGGTCTTATGAAGTTGGGACCGATAAAACCGTTACTCTTCCAAGCGTTCTTAATCTACTCCAGGTTTGTGTTCATTTCGTCGACAATTAGTAACTGTTTTGAAACTAATTTAAAACGTATTAATTAACGAGAGCGCGCCCACAAGCAGGAAACCGCTTTGAACCACGTATGGATGTCGGGGCTTCTTGGTGATGGATTTGGCGCGACTCATGGTATGATGAAGAACAATCTAATATGGGTTGTTTCAAGAATGCAAGTTCAAGTTGATCACTATCCTATCTGGTGAGTTTTGCAAAAGAGTTTAATTAATCATGTCGTATTTGGACTAATGATTTTTTTATTATTAATTGTAAGGGGAGAGATATTGGAAATCGACACATGGGTTGGAGCGTCGGGAAAAAACGGAATGCGACGAGATTGGGAAATCAGAAGTCATACCACTGGCATTGTTTTCGCTAAAGCAACAAGGTATACATATATTATATTATATTATATTCTTGTATTTTGCACACAACAAACAACTTCATTTATTTAATGAGAAATATTTTAGAGTTAATTGTCAAAATCATTTACAAGGTTTACAAAAACTATTCCAAAATCTAGCATTTCTGTCATTTCAGTCCCTAATATTTTCAAAAAAGTTAGTAATCTGATAAAAAATCGTAAATGACTAATATGTCCTTTTGTTATACCTCTTTTGACTGACAGATGTTAGTTTTTTGGACCAAACCGACCACTTTGGAAACGTAAGGGGGAGATGACATAAACTCTTGATTTTAGACTGAACCTGATTCTTTTTATAAGCTTCAAGGACGATTTTGACGATTAACTAATGATTTTAAGTACAAAAAAACATAATTCAGAAGAAATAAAATGAAAGTTATAAGAATTTGGTAATGCAGTACATGGGTGATGATGAACGAGAAAACACGACGGTTATCGAAAATGCCAGATGAAGTTAGAGCAGAAATCTCACCGTGGTTTATTCATAAACAAGCCATTAAAGAAGAATCGCTAGAAAAAATAGACAAGTTGGATGATAATGCAAAATACATCAACTCAGGATTACAGGTAAACAACCCATCTTTACTTTTATTTTCATAATTCTTAAATACTCAGCAAATCTTATAAGTAACTAGTAAAAAATAAACCATTTAAACCTTTACCTTTATTGTTGTTACACTTAATGTGTACATATATTATACTCACAAACCACCATTATTATTTTATAACTTGGGTTATTTACTTTTGTAGCCAAAGAGGAGCGACTTAGATATGAACCACCATGTAAACAACGTGAAATATGTTGGTTGGATGCTTGAGGTAAACTCTTTCGATCAAATTTTTATAAAAACTGAGAAACAGGAAACAAAAACCAAGTTGTAAAGATCTTGTTACTTTATGTTGTAGGCAATCCCAGATGAATATTTGGAGAATTATCAGTTATCAAACATCATACTTGAATACCGAAGAGAATGCGGGAGTTCAGATGTGGTGCAATCTCTTTGTGAACCCGAAGAACTCGGGATGATCAAACAAGACGATAATGATGTAAATTATATGAAAAGATGTGTTGGGGGAAATGGATTATTAAGTTGTTTGACGAACGATGAAACCATTCGGTTTACACATTGTCTTCAAGTTAAAGAGGAGTCGAAATGTCAAGAAATCGTTAGAGGAAAAACAACTTGGAAGAAAAGGACCAATCACTATACGTATTGTGGCTAATTAGATTTAAATTTGTTTATTTAATGCTTTTAATTCATGTGTTGTATAAAAATGAACATAATTTGAAATAAGGCGATGCCGTTAGTCATGAATCTTGAAATGATTGTGATACTTTATATATTCATAATCAGTTGTAAACTTGTAATAAAACATGTCGTAAGAGAGATGTTTAAATGTATCTAATGTTTACAATTTAACAAATAAAATGGCATTTTGTGGAATGAGACATCTAGATAAAATCACTACAATAATGCTAAATAAACGATCAGAGACCAATTAAGAACCAATATACAAACGGTCAGGTTGAGTTACGGGTCAACCGGTCAAATTGAGATACGGGTCGAACTGGTGGATTAATAACACAACGAGAATCCGATTATAAAAACACTTATCACAATAATAAAAAAATCAATTGATAAACACCCACAAATGGTGGAAATGTTTAGGTTGATGCACATGATATAAAAGGCTTGTGTTCGTAAATAATCAAACTAATTTATTCCAAACGACTTAGCTTCTGAATACTTCTAAATATAAATTGATTAATAAAAAGTTAAAAACCAAGTAAATATAATAATTTTCTAATCTTGAAGTAAAATCTAAGCTTGAATAATAAGAAATATACAGTTTAAATGAATGAAATTTACAGCAAAATCCAAAGAAGTCTTACCATTAGGATTGATTCGTTCTTGCTCACAACCCCACAAAAAAATGGAGGCGAACGATGCGATAAGAAATCTTTACGAGCAGGTGATTGATTGACTCTCGCGGGAAAAAGTCAAAGCTGTTTTTTGCTAAAAGTTCTTTGAAACTGCCATGTCCACAAAATCAAGAACCCGAGAAGACCGACACCAACAGATGACCACAAAATCACAAGCCATCTTGGCATTGGAGTTGGAAACAAACCTAAAAAACAAATCTTGATTAAGAAAATGATAAGAATTAAAAATATACTAAATCAGTTTGACTTTTTTAGTCAAATAAAATAACTTGTTGACAAACCAAAACGGATTTCTCAAATTCTAAATTAAAAATTTTGATACAGATTAGAATATTTGATGTTGATAATAAGTTTGACCAAAAAAGTCAATGACGTGTAAAACTTACTGTGCCCAAATTTGATGCAAATGAGGAGTTCAATGATGCAGATTGCAAGAGAAAGCCAACAAAAAGCTCCAACCTTTTTTACAGGTTTTCTGAAATATTACAATCAAAAGTGAGAAAAAAAGCAATTTATTAAAATACAAATTACAGAATGAGGGAAAAAAAAAATAAAGATTACCGGTCTTGTAGGTAAGAATTGTACTCTCTAACTGTAGGTATTGCAATAAGCCACCAAAGGACTAATCGGTAAATAATGATGGGATTTCTAGGAGGAATCCAAAGGCAAAATTTGAGGAAAAATGTATTGAGTTCAACAGTCAAGAACACGATGCAAAGAGTAAGAACTTGGATGAACCGCCATGGTCCAAGAAACGGGTGCCATTCGTCTTTATCCCAATGTGCAGGGGTAAATTGCGACAATGTTCTTTTGACCTGGTTCAGAGAAGGTAATAAGTTTGACCTCAAAAGTCAAAAGAAAATGCAACTTTTTTGTTGGATAAGATTTTAATGATTCAAATTTCCTTATTTGCCCAAGATAACCATCAAAAATACAAGTTGATGTAGCTTGATAAGATTGGGGCATTTTGGACATTTGGAAAAATGTCAAATGATATTAGTGAATTAGAGTCAAGTTAAAGATATTGTATAAATTAAAACATAAAAAGAGTAGAATAATACTTTGCCCAAAATGTTTGGTTGACGGCTAATTCCAACCCATTCATACGTTTTACCATCAAAATAACGAACCGTGTGCATTCCTGCCCAGATACCTGTCGAGTAAAGCAAATAAACAATTATTATTACGAATATGAATTATTTTCACCTATTGTTTAAATGAATTATGATTTTGCAAATTCCTTACCCAACCAATTGCAGATTAATATGTCAAGAACAATGCTGTCCCACCAACACTCGTTGAAATTTGGTAACATGTGGCGAAACGTAAGCTATAAAATATGAAAATAATACATTAGGCTTTAAGAAATGCGATATTAAGTGTAGAGGTGGCAATTTCAACCCGTGTATGTTATCTCAAATGGATCAATTCAAAAGATTATTATTGTATTAGTATGTTTTTTAATTGAGCTAAAAAAGACCCGTTTGTTTTGACTTGTTACAAAATCTGCCGGACCCTCCTAGTTTGCCACCTCTACTTTAGAGCAATAAAAGTTGAAACTGGAAAAGTAAAAAATAAAAAAATAAAAAAATAAAAAATAAAGAAATGACCTCCATTAATTCAAATCCAATCGATAACACCCACAAAAGGGGTTGATTACGAATCATTATTGCTTTTCCCCACCAACCAAATAAATGAGCCACAACAAATTCATCAAAAAGTGTCTCCTGAATAACAAAAAAACATATTTATCAGACTGATAAACACAAAATCATACAACACAAAAAGAAAGTGAAGGAAAATTGGAAGAAATAAAAAGTTTGAAGTTTGTGAAAGAAGAAATCATACATAAACATTAATAAACCTGTTAGTAGGATTCTCGGGTACATATATTCGACAATCAGCCCCATATGATCTTTCAGGAAGTTCTAAAAAGACATTACATAAACAAAATCAAGATATTAGATAAACTAACATAACTATTAACTACCACTCATGAGATTTGCAATTTTTTTACTTGATGTTTAAAATGTGTGACCATTCTTTAAATATCTAAAATACTGACTTGAAAACTTTTCAATAAAAATAAGTAGAGCAATAAGTTACCAACACCAAGATCAGGATGGAGATACTTCATAAACTGCCTCGCATCATCGCGATTCTAAAAAAATATAAAAATAAAATTTAAAAAAATATGATTTTGTATGACACTTAAAAAAAATAAACACAAAACTACTGACCTGAAAAAGTAAAAATGTCAAAGAAACAAGGTATGTTATAGCCATGCCATGAACAAGTCGCCAAATTGCAGGATGTGGCCTAATTAATAACCTATAAAATCATACACATAATAATAAATGTCGTTAATCTTATGAATGTTGATACACTTACTTCATCTAAAAAAAGAAAATTTAACATTGTACATATTTGGAAAGAATCAAATTTCTTAAAAAATAATATATAATGTCTACAAATTAAGAGAAAATTGTGTGACTTACGTTGAAGGAGCTTGAAGCAAGCAATAAGTCAGAAAAACTGCAATCATTGCCCATATTCCCCTTTAATTTGATATAAACATTTAAATGTTAGTTTCTTAAGAGATACAAATTATTGATATAATGTCAAACAAGAACTCACCTTTTGACAGATGTTACAATATCATCTGATGAATTGCTTTCAGGATCAAGAGCTCCACTTGCCCAACTGAAAACCAAGTTTAATTAGTTACTAATGGATTTAGAATAATTGAAAAAAAAAAAAAAGATGCAGATCATGAGAAACCTACATCAAACAGCATGAGCCGATAAATAACAATGTAATGGTTCGAGGTTTATAAGCCCATGCGGTCCATGGGTCCAATTCATCATCAGATGTCAAAGTGGTCAACTGACTTTGTTGACCCACATTATCTTTTCTCCTTCCTCTCTTATGACCACTAGACTCCATAAAAATATTGTATTATCAACTTCAATGAGTCACTGCAATTATAAAAACATATTATCCAACACTTTAAGAATCCAATAATAAAATCACATAATCATAAAATAATGAGGGAATTTTCTTAGCAATTAAGTCTTTTGGAGATTGATGATTAAATTTATTCACTTGCAACCATTTTGTTACAAGAAATAATCTGATGAATTATAATATATCAACCTTATTGAATGATATGACGATCTTTACACTTGATTTTAAGGATGTTTAGATCACATTAGTTGTCATAATCTTTGCTCCATTTTTGGTTCTTACCTTAGTGGATTTCATCCTGATTTCTTCTTTAATAGATAACCAGAAACCACAATCATACATTCAAACCTTTATTTACACTCAGTGGCATATAAATAATACCCACAGAATAAACAATTAAACACATGAAAAGAAACTGGACCATACCAACTTTAATCAAAAGAACACTATACACAATCTAATCACATTTCTCTTTAATCATTAAACACACAGAAAAAGGAACAAATCTTTAAAATTGACATGGTTCCATACAAATTATTGACCGCTTACCTCAGTGAAGATACCCATTAGTTATTCAATTAAAAAAAAAAACCCACTTTGAATGTCGAACCTACATGATAACACGATGCTTACATTAATATGTCAATCAAATCTCAAATGAAAAACCCTTTTGCTTATCAACAAACACCACATGTTATAGACAAAACCCATAAACCCCACTTGCATTCATAATCCATTTCTGAAAACCCATATCAGATACAAGAAGAAATCAATATAGAAATGGCAAAAGAATGTGCATGAAAGAGGTACAGAGAGATAACGATAAACATACATACGATGATACGAGTCGCGAAAAAACAGATTAGGAAAGAGAGATTGAGCTAGGGCTAGAAGTGAGATTGAAGAGAAACAAAGATCCGTAGGAGTCTGATCTGGGAGAAAAACTAGTTGAATGATGGGAGATTTGGGGAATTTTGTGTAAATCAATCAGTGTGTGTTTATGTAGTCTGTGAAAAGATTCTTGATAAATTTGTGTGTACATGAAGGATTTGTATGTATATGTATTGCTGCGTCAGAGAGAACAAGTACGAACGGTCAAAGGGATGCCGAATTTATAAGATTTATGTTTTTAATTCTGTACCAACTTCTATTTGTTGGTTATAGACTTATTTTCTTATTATTATCATACTCCTAAATTCCATCTAAAAAATTTACATTTGTTCGTTTTCAAACCCAAAATCTCCTCATAATAGTCTTTTGTAAATTGCTTGTGATCTTTCCATATCCTAAGTCTAATTTTCTACACCGAGTCGCTACATATATGCTTCGTATAAGTTTATACGAGGGCATATAGGTCAACTTTGCACACCTACCACCGACAACCTTAAATTTCCAGGCACTACAGTTATATGTGACACATTCTCTATACGAACCCTCTACACGTCTTTGGTATTTTTTCCCTTCAAGTTTTCAGCATCTTTTGAAGCTATATGGGCGTATAGGTCTATACGCCTTGTTTTTTTAAATAACATTTTTATTTTTATTTTCAATGTTTGTATTAACCGTGGCCCTGTATACGGGTCATATAGGTGGTCTCGAATAGACCTATGCACATCCGATTGCCATCTGGCAACCCCCCATGAATTTTCCTCGTAAAGAGCCTCCCTCCCATACGACCCGTATATGTCTATATTGGTTGTACATGTGCCTCGTGTAGGCCTACACGTGTCGTATTACCCTTTGACAGCCCCCCTAAATTTTCCTTGTAATCGACAAAGTAATACGTCCGTATAATACTATACGGATTGTATTAAGAGTGTAAAAAATGTTTTAGGGATGTGATAATAACACAACCCTTTATAAAATACATCCTATATCATGTCTGAATTCACCACTCATCTTTGAAAATATCATGTTTGAGTTCACCACTCATCTTTGAAAATGTGTTTGCGAAAGTCTAGCGCATCGAATTTGTCTAACTCTCTCGAATTAGACCTAATTTTAGTATAAAAATTGCTAAGTAAATTAAATTAAAAGATAAATAGAGGAAAAAATGATTAAGTTACGTGTTCTTTATTAAATTTTAAGCTCCCAATCTCTGGTCTTATTCATTGCACACTTCACTACAAGATGATAGAATTTTCTGCACTATATAAGCGTAATTAAAACGGATCAGTTCTCCTCCTCTATTTTACCCATGGTTGTAAAAATCCCGACTAGCCTCCGATTAATCCCCGATTAATCGCTAATCCTCCCCTCACCGATTAGTGAC
>WOUH02000015.1:6414885-6425740 GCA_009936405.2 Stevia rebaudiana
ACGACTGTCATTGTGTTATACGATTGTGACGATATTACCCTTCATGCCTTTTCAAAGTTCCGAATAATTACAAAAATAGACCGCGTTAATCCTGGCCGTTTATATTAAGATCTAATGGATGGGATGACTTATTACTCTCCTTACCCTAAGCCTCCTCCCTACTATAACCCTACCCTCAACTTATAATAATATTTATTTATACTCTAAATGTTTTGTTGATTCAATAGGACCGACCAGAAAGGTAAATAAGGAGTTCAATAATTAATAGATATGGCCCTCATTATGAGTTGAAAAGACAAATGGTCAAAAGTATCTCCAACATTAATGTTTAGAAATCAATGATTAGTATCACTCTTTCTTCCTACCCTACTTTTGTTAATATATCATACTAGACCCCATTTACATTTATTGCTGCTCCAATTCCAAACCAATAAATAAATACTATAGTATATAATTACAAGGATTTAAAATTTTACAAGTTTAGATATTGTATGTATTGTACCCATTTTATAACTCAAATTTACTTAAAGTACAAAAAAACTTACCTGTGCTGTTACTTCATCTTTACTGTTCTTGATCTCAAGCATTCTGTTCTCATCAAAGATGGTCAAAATTGGTCAAAGTTCAGGAATCAAGAACATTAACGGTCAGATGTTTATCCGATTCCAGCCCAAACGTTTAACGCTTCATTTGGTAACATGGAAAATGCTTCTATCTGGATTCTTTAATCATCAGATATTATCACATAAGAAAGTTTTAGTCAGTTTAATGACGAGCGTACCCCATAACCGCGTTTAGTTGACATTCTTGTTATTCTTCTTCATAACCATCGATATGATGTCGATAGTTTCACGGGTCACATGATTACCACCCAAAAGCCAATCCAAAGCCTTGGAAGCCGCATCTTTTTCAGCTTGTTTCTTATTATTGCAGGCACATGACTTGATCTGCATGCCATTGAATTCACAAACCGCAATAAACTGATTGTTTGACGAGTTAGTCCTGTAGATTGGCGCGTTATAACCCGCTCTAGTAAGTAATGTTTGGAGTTGACTTTTGGAATTGTCACCTCCTGGTCCACTCTCTGACCCAAACACTGGCGTTAGTGGTGGCGGTGTTGGTGGTGATGGTATTGAATTGCTATTTATCACCTGGTGGTTGAATACAAATCTGCCACTGCATTGATCCCCTGAGAGAAGTAGTTGTATGGCGGTTATAAGATTGTGGTGGGCTTGTAAGTTCATTTTTGGATTTATCAACTGAGACATTTAAATAAAAAAGAGAAGTCAAATAAAAAAAATAAAAATAAAAAAACTTGATAATAAGACTCTAAAGGCGGATTGCTTACTTTACTCTGGAATAACTCATTGAGCTCTTTCTTTAAAGTTTGATACATTATTGCTACTGCAGGTTCCATGAAGAACTCCAAGTATCCTCCCAACATTTTTACGTGTCCCGCCTGATTAAAATACGAATCAAGATGATATATAAAAAGTTTCAGTTTTAATCTATTTCATAAAATTGGGTTTAACTGGAAGATTTAACCAAAGAGGAAATGGGTCAAATGTGTTGCACATGTCAGATGAGTCACAAGTTAACCAAATGCATAAAACATCCTCAATCTTTTCTTAAAAGGTTGAATAATCGGTATGAAAGTATATCATGAAAATTATGGATAACAAATATTATATAAAACGTACAATAAAATATCCATAATGTGACATAAAGAAAGGTAATAGACTTACAACATCACCCTTTAAAATGTTTCCTCCAAATAGAAGCAGCATTGAATCAGATACAGATGTTGAATCGTGAAGATAAACAGAGTTGACTTTGACCTTTTTGTTGAAGACCAACCATGGGTAAGGTACTTTAGAATCACGTGCATTAACTGATTTCTGAAATAGTAAAAAAAAGAGTATCAAAAAATATATACATTTTAATTTTATAGATGATGATGACGCCGATCTTTTATTACATAAGAATTAACAAAGTTGGAAGAAAAACAGAAAATAGTAAACTTACCGAATGTAAACACACCTGGCCGTCTTCCATGGTTTTTAGTAATAAGGAGTTATCCTTGTGCTGGAAATGCATTCTTGTAAAAATCAATAAAAAAAGTTATAAATTTCAATATAATGAATGCAAATAAATGAATAATTACCACAACAGAGCAGACTCCAGGATACAATCCAGAACAGATAACCGCCCGAACAAGATTTTCATCAAAGCTATAACTGTTGTAACTGCTCGCCTTGTTGTCAATAAGACGGATACTTTTAAGAACAGATTTAAATTCCTTCCGATAAGAATCAATAGCTTTCATGGATTGAGGAGAGAGAAAGTTCTTCCAACAGTATTTATAACCTTTTGACTTTCGTTCAGCTACTTTCCAACCATTGTATGCGCGTACAAGAGCAAGATGGTCACTATATCCATCCGAAAACTGTGCTTTTGCAGCCTCTGCCAGCTGTAAAAGACACTAACAGGTTTTAACAGTATGAGATAAATATTAAATTATGAAATAAAATAAGAAGGATAGTTAACCTGTTTTGTTTCCAAAGGTGCTAGAAAAGGATCTCTAACATTAAGACCAGCCACGATGGTCAATATTGGGTCAATGCAATTTAAAACTGCACCCATTATGAGCATCTTTCCATGTTTGGGCTCCATTGGAAGCATTGCCATATAGCCACCTACAATGAATTCAATTTAGGAAAATTTATAAATTACAAAACCCCACGACTCAAGTTTAGGGAAAATTTATAAAAATGTTTTATGTTTGTGTTTGATACGGTCACTTTTAGTATGGGCTGAAACAATAGGATTAAGTTGGGTTGGCACACAACCAATTTTGATAAATGTTTTTACTATATTGTAATAGTTAAGTAGATATTGGATATTTTTCAGCATGCCTACGTGTTCAAACCATTTGACCATGGTCCACTTATCTACAGAAATTGATTTCGCCCCTTTGGAATTAAAAAAAACAAAAAAAAAAAAAACTAAACTGGCAGGCTAAAATGTCACCTATAATAAAAAATCCAACATACCCAATATGGTCAGATTTTCATTCTCATCCAAAGCACCAATTAGCTTGAGATATTCAATAGCATTTTGAACCTGCAAACAAATGAATGTTATTATTACCTTAAAAATTATATAGGTAAATATTGCATTAATAATCAAATTTGAAATAAGAATGCAATCCAAAGTTGGCATTTACCGCTAGCGACTCAGGCGACTGCAAAGCACTGGACAAGAATCCAGAAATACCGCCAAGATTCAAACTTTTGATTTGCAGACAGAGGGATTGCAAAGGGGTCCTCAATATTTTTGGTAATTGATAATCAGCAAAATTATCATAAACACATTTGGGATATAAATGGTAACATTCTCCTGGTTGAGAACGACCACACCTTCCTCTCCTCTTAATATTCAACAAAAAATAAACAATAAATCAATTTACTAGTGTAATACAACATCGTTACAGGTTCAAGATGTGTCAGGTTGTGTTGACCCACAAACTCTTTTGTTTGTGTTCTTAATATTTTTATAATCAAAAGTAGATAAGAAGTTGTTTCGGACTATCATTCAGATATATGATTTCAAAAGTCATTATCGTAATAAATATTATTATTTTTTAAAGTAGCTTACTTGTTTAGCAGAAACCTTGGAAATCCAAGAAGGAAGCAAGCAAGGAGTATTATTAAGTGCATCATATGATGCCTCTTTGGCTTTACCACAATCAATTACAAAAACCAAATCATCAATTGTAATACTGGTTTCTGCAATATTTGTAGCCAACACTATCTTTCTCACACCACTAGATACCTTCTCAAATATCAACCTCTGCACACATAACAAAAAAAACTAATTATTAATAAATTTTAATTTGTAACATAAAATTTAATGATGCATATTAGGATTACCTGATCTGAGCTGGACATAGAACCATGACATGTCAGCAACAAAACTCGATTTGGATCCCCCAAAACTGAATGAGATTGTAGTTTCTCCTTTAAAGCGCTGATGTCATCCCACCCGGTCATAAATACTAAAACACCACCGGGTTTTTCATTCTCACATATATTGCATAGTAGGTGTTCTATAAGATTGAAATTTAAGCAATCTGGATTCCAGCAGAGTAAAGAGTCTTTTGTTTGTTGACTGTATTCATTGTAGTCAGCAGATACAAGTGATTCCTATTTTCAAATTTACACAACATATATACCTTAGAAATATGATGAATGAATGTAAATGTTTATGAATTTTATAATTTATAGTTTTATACCTCAACAGTTGAAGCAATTTGGGTCTTCCTTTTGTTTGGAGTCTGTTTATTTAATTTCCATACTTGACCATAATCATCAATTTGATTGTCTGCTGTCAATATGTACCCGGTTGATTCCAGAATGTCTTCCAGAAAATAAGTACGCACAGGATGCGTTACACCCTACATGCAAGGAGTAAAAAAATAGAAAAAAGAACAGTTTTATCAACAAGCACCTGACTTATGAAGTATATACTTCATGCAAAATAAATAAATAAATAATAAAATAAAGATTACCGGTATGTGGATCATTGGAGCACCATCAAAGTAGGATGAGAAAATCTCTGGATTTATGGTTGCACTCATCAACACAAGCCTTAATTCAGGCCGGCGAGGAAGTAATTCTTTCATAATAGTAAGCAGAAAATCTGGCACAAAATAGAAAAAAAAGTTAAAAGTGAACTTCATACACAATTTTTTATTTTTTATTTTATTTTATTTTTTTTGGGGGGGGGGGGGGGGGGGGGAATAAGCTTACCTTCATCAATTCCACGCTCATGAACCTCATCCATGATAATATGAGTGACGCCTTTTAAATCTCTATCAACCAACAATCTTCGTAATAGAATTCCACTGGTACAAAACAGCAGGCGCGTATTCTTTCCTTTTATACCCTCTAACCTAACTTTATATCCAGCCTTCAGGGGATGAAGATTTTAGATGACAAGTGTAAATTTATATAAAAAATAAAAATAAAAGAAGAGTAGTTACATTTTCACCCAATTTCTCCCCTCTCTCAGTGGCAATTCTTTCAGAGACAGACATAGCAGATATTCTCCGAGGTTGAGTGCATATGATACTACATGTGGCCCCGCGTATTGAATTTATCTCAGATTCCAGAATAAATTGGGGAACTTGTGTTGTTTTCCCACAACCGGTTTCACCTGAGATGATCACAACCTGTAACAAGTACATTATCATATAACGAATTTAATTAAAACAAAAAGCTTCATTCATGGAACTGTGATGAAGATCTGAAACTCCGATATACCTGATTCTTTGAAATAGAATTCAATATAGCATCCTTCTGTTTGTAAGCAGGGAGACTCCTACGAAAGTCAAGCATCTTCTGACCTTCTGAAGATTTCTATTAAAAAAACAAACAGTTATAAACCACGGTATCATAATAACACTTAAACACATGAAAAAAAAACCCAAAAATCATGCAGTGAAGTTGATTGCTAATGCTAGAAATTTAATCGGTTACAAAGAAGACCAAACATTTAACCGACAAACAGCATTTCATTAATTTCCAATTTACAAGAAAAACGCTTGAACATTGTCATCAACTTTTATGATGTACTTATAATCTATTAAAAGTAACAATAACATTATTATTTTCTCTGTTCTTCCATTGCCACTCTTTATTAGTCATTTAGTCCAAATATTATATATCTCTAAGCATCATCTAAGTGTGAAAAGCGTGTCGGTTGTGCTTTGTTGGAAGGTTTATCCATTGCACACAAAAAATAAGAAATACATGTACATGACCTGTTAAATAGTTAAAATTATTTAAGATCATCTCTAAAGTGATCTAACCTGCCAAGTTTGTTGCTCTATGCTCAATTGCATGCTTCTATGCCAAAGTTCATTGTCCGATACATGTTTATTTTTTAGAAATGACGCTCTCTGCTCAAATCGTCCTTTATTAGAAGTACTGTTGTTATTAATAATTGCATTTGGAAACAAATTATCTTGAGAATCATTTATGCTCTTGGTCTTCTGAGAAAGATATGTTCCAAGATGATCATCAACTCTCCTAAGCAACTCAGGAGACAAAATCACCTGTTAATTCTCTATAATTTCAGTAAATGCTTGCAGAAATTAATAAATCATACTTAATATAACTTTTTTTTGTTTAATAAGGAAAAGCATAGGTTAGAATATGATACCTCTCTCTGTGGTCGCTTATCATCCAGGTCAAATCTGTAATTTGGTAATGGGACTTTGCTGACAACAATTACTTTGGCATACAAACGGCTGTAAAAAATAAAAGTCAAAAAGCCACTTAAAGTACATAAAAAGATATTTACTAAACTACTTACTTACCTATGCAAACCTAATTCACTTGCTATGGATGCTATTTGATCATAATCGCGTCTGTCTTTCTTTTCTTTTAACACCAGCTCTTGTTTATCCTTGCTATGTAGGAATGTTGTTAGCCTCCATTTCCAAGAATCTATGTCATCAGACCCAAATTCACCCTAAGAAATATACATGTTTAATTGTTATTAATATGATGGTAACAAGTAATATGTACTGTTTTATCAACAATGCATGTGTGAAGATCAAAATCATATAACATGGGGTTGCTTGGATACATAATTCTCACTTTTGTAATTACACTTTAACTTATTAATTCGATTAGCTCTATTCTTGCCAACATGACATTTGTTCTTTAAATGAAAGAGACAAAGTGTGTGATTAACAATTTAAAAGCTTTACTTTAATTGATTATTATGTGTGAATCTAACTAGTTGGTTCAGATATATGCACATTGACTAATGAAGTGGAACAGAGATATGCATGAAACAAATTACTCATGAGCTGTCAGTCTCATAAATGGCAACTTTCTAGGATATAACAAACTCAGAAGAAGATCTTTGTTTGACAAGAATACATGAAAAGGATGTAACATTATTGTGGTTAGGAGCATTAGGCAGTGAGCTGAAAGCTACTGTTAGAAATTAAGGACGAAATATATAAAATCCTATGCATTGATCACACGAAATAGAAAATGATGTACTAATAATGATACATAATCCGTAAAATCATGTATCAGTGAGACAGACCACACAAGACACGAGGAAGATACATGGATGATCAACCAATTGTTCACTAAAAACCATCAAGTTAAGCACGACTGTACTTAAACGACCTAATTCTAGTTTAAAAAAAAAAACAATTCTTTTACAATAAATAATAATCGTTGGACATAACTCACAGGATTGTCAGAGAAATCGAGCTCGCGAGCAGAATAGACATCGACTACGCCATCAACGGTTGATTTCTTCTTTGGGTGCTCATTGTGAGGATGCAAGTACAAATTAGAATTTGATAAGCTGCAGCTGCTAGTATTACACGATGAGTTAACAGAAGAGGTGTTTATGTTGTCTGCAACAACACTAGAGGAGGTAGAAGAGATACTATGAATAGAAGCAGAGGAAGTAATGACGGTGCGAAAGTGATATGAAGAAGGAAACAGCCTGAATTTCACCGTCGGCAGCCGTTGTAGTGAGGAAGTTCTTCGAAAGGCTTTGGGGCATGAAAATGGGGTGGTTAGATTGAAACCACCGAGTTCCATACACACGGCCGTTGATTGATGCCGGTATCGGAGCACGGTGGATGCGACGGGAATGTTGATGGTTAGAAACCGAATGGCGGTGGTGGTGATTTTAATTAAACAAATTTCAATAACCACCGGAACCCTATATCCATTTTAACTTTTTATCCGGTAGAATAGAGGTAAAAGTCTAAGGGTAGAAGGAGTGATACCCTTTTAGGGTAAAATACATTTTTAAATTATCCAATTAAATTATATCACATTAAATTCTTCAACTACCCTCCTAAATACTTTAAAGTAGTGGCAATAGTACCCTATGAAACTAAACTACCCTCCAATTTTTTTTTTTTAAAGAATAAAAAACATTAATAATACTAATTATTTTAATTAATACGAAAAAAATAAAAACGTAAAATTAAAATAACATAAAATAGTAAACGAAAAAAATACATCTAATATTCCAGGTTATTTTCCGGGTTCAAATCCGGCATGTTTCTCGCTACATGCTCCATGAGATCAGATTTAAGTTTATAATGTAACGCGGCGTCTTGTTTCCGCTAAAAATTTAATACTCTCGCCCCCGACAATAAACTCGAACTCTTCGGAAGGTGAGTTGGGTGGAATATAAATGTTTGGGTGATCCATTTTTTTGGGTGTGGGTGAAAGAAAAATATAAATTTTTTTGATGTGGGATTGAGAGAAAAATATAAAAGATACGTGGGTTTATGAGGTTTATTTATAGGGTGGATTAAAATTGATAAAAAAAAAATTTAATCAAACGGTCGGTCAAAGGGTCAAAGGGGAGCAACGGTCAAAAAAATGGAACGTTGGATAGATGCCGCTTCGGCAAATAATACCCGAAAATCCTACCCGATGCCGATGCCGAATGGGTAGCGGCGGTGTTGCCGAGCGGCAAAGGTTGCCGAAGGCCCTTACCGATGCTCGCTCCGTGTAGCCTAATCTAAAAGTAATAAACAATTTCACGCATAAGCACATAATTCGAAGCATACGAAGGAATGTTTTAAAAAAATGTTTTTATCGAATTGAGCTAAAAAAATATTCAGTCGGTTGAACCTGGTTATGTCAGGCGTGATGGACGGTTCAACCGAACTGAGTAGGTAATCTTGTTAAAATCAGATTACAAGCTTTCACCAAAAGTATATACTTTATACTATATAGTTCAACAAGTAGAAAAAATATGGAATTGAACGAAATGAGCAAACAAAAATATGGAATTGACGTTAAAATCGATCTGATATGAATCATCACTACACGAAATAATGGTAAAACCAGTAGCAAAATTTATGAAAAACATAAGCTTACTGGAAGAGATGATAAGAATGATAAGAGGAATGATCGGCGATTGGAGATTATTGATCGGAGATGATCCGAATGGAGAGGAATAATCGGCGATTGGAGAATAGTAATTGTCGCACTACGTAGCCTTGTAGGTTAAAAGTTATAATCGTGTTTGAAGTTTTCGCTTTGGGCCCTTATACTAGTTTTTAGCCTTGGCACAAAACCGGTTCACTGGTACGGCCATAAACATTAAACCCCTAAAACCGGGCCTAATCGTATATGATTTTATAGCGGTAAGCGGTTGAACTGGCCGATTCAAACCGGTTTTTAAACACGGATACAACGATTCAAATAAACAATCCTATTTATTAGGGGATTTGTATCTTTTAATTGGGAAACCACTTCTCTAGTTGAGAGTTGTATTTTCACATGAACTCGAAAGCAGTAGCTACATCTCTCTAGCATTTTCTTATAATCTGTAAGTAATAAATACATTTAAATCTCTCGTCATCATTTTCTTGAAATGATAACATCTTCATATCAAGCATATTGTTATATTGTGATCAAACTCTAAAAAAGTTGTATATAAAAAATAAAAAAAATTTACCAAAAATTGGACATCTTGATTATTATTGGGGCATGTGATTATAGATTATGGTCGCAAGAGCAACCGAATCTTGTCAAGCGATTAACTTACTGCTTTGGTGTAGATGATACAAAAAACGTTCTTAAAAAAAGAATATGCTTATTGATTGAATAGTGGAACTGATTTGCCATTGTTGTGTTGTAAAATTAAAACAAAGTGATAGTTGACTCGTGAACCGGCATATAGCACCCGTCGCATCCCTGGCCCTAGAATTCACATGAGTCTACGCAGCTCACTAGGCATTTGATCTAAGATGTGGGGTTCGAATTGCTATCTCTGTCTAAGCATTGCATTGAATCTCAAACTCTTGTCTGGACAACCTCTTGATCATTGAGAGTGGTATGACCTCACGAAATGTTTACCTTTTGGATATTCAAACCTAGGTTTCCACTTAAGGACCTAGACCATCTATTACTAGGCCACTTAAATGAATATACATCTAGGTACTTTTTACTAAACCGGGGCCCTTTGTTTCCAATCATGCCATAAGGTGATGAAATATTATTTGCAATAATCAATAACCAAGTTCATTTATTTCTACATATAATAAATCTGAAAATGAAAAATAAGAACATCTATTTGGGAGAAGCAAAACCTAGCTGTTAAAATTTCATTTAAATGACTTTTGACCATGTGACAAATATAGTCTCTAAACTTAGGATACCTAATTTGATGGAAGTTAATATCTTAAAGGACTAATATGTAATATGGTAGCTAGTTAATGATTCAATGAATCAATTTTGCCCTAATTTGAATATAATTTGAACACGTATCCAAAATCGATCTTGTTGTCTCTCGATCTGTGTGATATCATTCATGACTTCATCATCAGAGAAAATAACCCCTTACTACATAATATTTTTTTTTTGAACGGCTATGCTTTTATTAAAAAATCAAAAGAAACTGGATAAGCAAGGAACTTAACCTCACCCATATCGCCACGTCATCGGATTTACACAAACGCACAATGATTTAACAGAGATTGCACAGCAGCGGAAAATAAACTAATTATATTATATCAAAGTGCTGATTACATTGATTTCAAATTAATATACATCGTATATCACTAACTATTGTTATATGAAAATTCTACCAGCGGGAGATAGTTATCCCAACTGCCGCCAAGATCAATTATACAGGCTCTCAACATATCTTCAAGAGTCTGTATCGTACGTTCCGTTTGGCCGTCAGTCTGGTGATGATAAGCAGTGCTTAAGTTTAATCGAGTACCAAAAGATTTCTGAAGCATCTGCCAAAATCGAGAAGTGAAACGACTGTCCCTATCGGATATGAT
>WOUH02000015.1:6446294-6459279 GCA_009936405.2 Stevia rebaudiana
CATTTCTTTGACTTCTTTTTCTAAGGATTCTTGGGTATCCTTAGAAGGTTTCATTGATTGCTATGCAGGAGTTACTAGTGTTGTTGGAGCTTCCTTGGTAGCTTTCATCGATGTAGTGTAGCAGTCTTTAGCTTCTTGTTGGTCGCTTCTTATTCTCACAACTCCCCAAGGAGTGGGAAGTTTGACACATTGATGATATGTTGATGGAACTGCTCTTATGTCGTGTATCCATGGACTCCCGAGGATCATATTATAACTGGAAAGAGAATCCATGACATAGAATTTATGTATCATGATGACACCCTCGATGTATACAGGCAGCTTGATTTCACCGTAGGTCACCTTGGCTTCTCCACTGAATCCTATCAGGATCACTGACTTAGTCATTATTTCAGAGTCAGGGATATTCATCCTTTTTAGTGCTTCTAGTTGGATGATATTCACGAACTTCCACCATCGATCAGGATCCTTCGCACATAATGCTTAGCAATATAGAGTGTGATCACTAAACCATCATGGTGAGGTTCCTGGAGGTCATCTCTATCCTCGTCATTGAAGGTGACCACTGTTTGATCAGTTAGTGTAGGCATCCTTGTAGGCTTGGTTCCTCTATCGAGTTTAGCTGCTTTCGCATTCCTTTTGGCCACTGAGAAGGAGGTGCCACAAATATCGGATCCTCCTGAGATAAAGTTCACGATCTTGGTGTCTGGAGGGGGTGAAGTTGCACGTTTTGGGGATCCTTGAGGATCCTGTTTCTTCTTTCTTACAAATAGTTCTTTGAGATGGCCTTTGCTTAAAAGATGTGCAATTTCTTTTCTGAGTGCGATACAATCTTCAGTGGTATGACCAAAATCCTCATGGAATGCAAACCATTTTGACTTGTCTTTATTTGAGAATTGCTTATCATTCCGCCTTGGCCATCTTGCTTTGTCTCCTAAATCCTACATTGCATACATAATTCCAGGAATATCCACAGAAAAACAATAGTCAGTTAATTTAGGATATTCTTCATCTTCCTCCTCCTCTTCGATAGAGTTGATTCTGTTCGACTTGAGGAACGGCCTTGATTTATATGGTTTGGCCGCCGATGTTTCTATCTTCCTTTTGGCAGGATCCGCAGAGGTACCATCGATCCTCTTTTGGAGATCCTTATCATCTTCCAACCTGATGAACCTTATCGCTCTATTCCTTACTTCATCCAAGTTTCTGCATGGAGTCATGACTAAATCCTCATAGAAGGAAGAATCCCGGAGGAGTCCCATCTTTTGTGCTTGAACGTCAGTAGTCATATCTAAGTTGGGGATTTGTAGGCATTCTTGGCTAAACCTGTTAATATAATCCCTTAAGGATTCATTAGGTCTTTGGACGATGGTTAGCCGTTCAAAACCCCTACTACAGGAGAATTGATTATTAAATATGTTAATCAGATAGGCAAAGGAAGAAATAGAATAAGCAGGAACGTTGAACAGCCATTTTAAGGCTAATCCTGTGAGTGTTGAACCAAATCCTTTGCAGAGGCAAGCTTCCTTGAGATCAGCAGGAATGGGGTTGAAATCCATCAACTCCCGATATTGTGCTACATGTTCTTCGGGATCTGTAGTGCCATCATACAGCTTCATCTTGGGGGTTTGGAATCTCTTCGGTATTTTAGCATCACAAATGGGTGGTGCAAATCTGGACAACTTGTGGGTTGTTGGGGATACTTATGGGATTGGTTTAACGATTCCTGGTACACTCGATATCATATCCTGCAACCTTTTGAACTCCTTGGCGATTTGTGGGGTCATTCCCGTATCCTGAGTGAGATCATGGTTAGTGTTATTCTGATTATAAGTATAAGAGGTACCATAACCATATGTTTTTGGTGGAGGTGGAAGTGAGACTTCAGGATCCTTGAAGATATTTAAATAAGTCAATCCTCTGATCCTTTTGGGTAATTATATCCTCTTGATAGTTCAGGATATGATCGTTCTGACTGATCGGTATGAAGTCTGGATCTTGTTGCCCTGCTGATCCTGAGTATCCAAAGTCCAAGTTCCTGGGTACTAGTGGAGTATACTCAGGAGATTTTCCCTTGTCTCCTACCTTTTTGACTTGGTCAATCAGAAATTTGTTGGTTTTTTGCTATTGCAACATTTACTTCTATACCTGTTTCAAAGTAGACAAAATTTCATTGTTAGACGCGTACAAGAGAGGTTGTGATGTTATCCTCGATGTCGGAACAGCCTCTGTTGTCACCGTAGTCTTTTTTGTCGTAACCACCGGTCTGCTTGACGAGTATATTGGGAGTTGGGTGGATCCTTCGGATGTTGCTGCTGTAGAGAATACTGGAGTTGACGATGTCTTTGGTTGAGAAGACATTTTTTGTTAAAAATCTTGAAAAGTAATGGCATGTTTACTTTAAAGATATGAAAACACTTTTTGCTCCATGGTGGGCGCCAAATTGTTTTGATCAAAAACTAACAGGTGTCAATTTTAGATATTCTAAACTAGTTAAGTGAGGCTAAGTGTTTGTTCAAATATGAAATGCTTTGAATTACTGATTTAATGAAAATATCCTTTAATATCCTTTATTATCTTTCAATATCCTTAAGTATCCTTAAGGATAAATCAGCAAAAAACAGAATATAAAAGTGGTAACAACAAGGATTTTTAGCGAGGAAAGCCCTTAATCCTTACAGATTGCCGGCATAAAACCTCGGACAAGTGACTACAAAATTACTTGTCTAGTCAATATTATTAATCAAACAAACAAGTACAATAAGTAAAGCAAACCGATGGATATCTAAGTGCATAAGTGAAGAATATGCTAAGTAAATGCTTGAATGCTTGATTGTTGATCGTATGATATCTGCAAAGTAAAGATTAGCAAGTTGCGAGTGAGAGTATTGTATCAGTTGTGTATTCGATGTGTGTAAACCTAAGTTCATCGGTCCCTTTTATAGTTACAAATTACAACGGTAAAGAAAAGTAGTTGCGATCTTTTAAAGGAGCATCGCCCACTTTCTTCTTGACTTCTTCCACGTTGATAAGGCTTCCGATCCGCTTTATCAGGCTCGAAATAGTCAGCTACACGTCTTCTAATCCACACGTGGAAAAATTATAAGGATCATAGAAACGGTTAACTATTCAAGATAGAAAACCAAGGATCCTCTATATATCCTGTTTATATGCAAGAGCGAATATTCTGTGAACAAGTCTTACTCGAATGTTATACATTTACAATAATTCAAATGCAAATAGTGATAAACGTTTTAAAAAAGTAATAATAAAAATGTAAGTATTGCGGGTCAGGATCCTTCTCATAGCCATCGGAAATCCAACCTTAACACTAACCAAACCAAATTAAGCCTTCAAACGAATCCAAGCTTCAAGCTTGATGAATCCTGCAGATTCCCCTCTTGAAATCGTCTAACTTTGCTCCAGGGGTCGAACTCCCTAACCCTTTCAATCGTGTTCTATTTATAACATAAAATTAGGGTTTTTTCTCGGTTTTGGACTTTCCCGCGCACCGCTTAAGGTTTTGGGACCTTCCCGCACGTACCGCGCAGGACAAAATAGTCGGGCGGACGTTTTTCAGCTTTCTGGAATGGGGTGGTACGCGCAGCCTGAACCGCGGTCGTGTTGAATTTCTGATGTGGGTCGCGCGGCCGCCACACGGCCGTTTCGCAGGCTATGCGGCCGTGTGGGTTTCAGCGTTCTTGTTTCTCTCGTCGGGTGTTTGTTATTCGTCTGTTTTAGCTCTTTTTCGCTCCTATAGCTCCCGAACACCTATATTTCAATAAAACACTAAATAATATACAAAATCTAATAAAAACCATAATGTACATAAAATACGACTCAAAATACAAAGAAAAATGTGTGTGTTTCGCAACACATCACGCAGCCTAATAGCGGCGCCTTGCGCGTACTACGCTAGATTGGCCAGACACGCGTCCCTCGGGCGTTTGACACGTGTCGCTTGGTGGCACAGTCTGGGGCTGCTACGTGTCATCATCCGATATGTGTCATCCATCAATCAGAGTTTGTCACGTGTCATCACGTGGTTGGTCAAGCGGATAACCAGTTTCAACGCGGCTGGTTAAACTTGTTTTGGCGATTCCCGTTTCGCGTGTGGTTTTTGCCTACGTTTATGATTTTCAATTTCCTATCTAACCTCATTGGTTTCACCTCCTGAAGAGGTGTCGAGATTTATGATTTATCAAATGCTTCGTCGTTTTACGTGTATCTTTCTAATCGTTGTTCAAATCAAAATTTCGCATACATTCAAACGATTCTATACATGTATACGAATATGATAAAAGCTATTTCATCATTTAAATTTAGGTCTACATTAAGGTACCATAGATGTTACAATTGTCGTAAGACTGGAATTTGATCGAAAGAACACTACTAAATAGATGGAAATTTCTCTTCTCCTCGTAATCATAACACAAAAAATTCAGGGTGTTACAATGAGTAAGCGTCGAACACTTCATGATCTAATTTTGACCGGACCGACCTTGGACCGAAACCGATTATGGCCAAATCCATGGACCATGAATCGGACCATCTATTGACGGCCGGACCGAACCGATTTAAACATAAAAAGGGTTTATATAAAAAAATGCTATAAATATTTCTAAAGAGGCTATAGTTGCTGAAAAAACATCTTTGCAAATTCATACAAATCTTCTCACTTACGATCAACATCTTTTGGAGCCCTTATTAAACGAATATATTTCTATTAAAAAATAGGGCATCTTGCAGAAGTCATGCCATGCATTTCAAGCGAATTTATGGGGTCGGTTTTGGTTATATCAACTACATTGGACCGATAAGGGAAGCTGTCAAAAAACACATTAATATGCTTATCTGTAATCTGTTACGAAAGAAGCAGTCCAAAAACATATCATATCATTATCCAAAAAACATCAATATTCTAAAACATCCATATCCAAAAACTTCAATGTCAAGAAATATAGAAGTCCAAAAATTAACGTGATTAACAAAAAGGTTTTATAAGCTTAATCCAAAAAACATCTGGCCAAAGTTTCGAACGCAATTGTTGAACCTTTCGCTCCAATCTCCAAATGCCTCATTAATTCAATCATTACTGAATATCGATATTGATTTATCATTTGAAAAATCGGGTTTTAATCGGATTTTGGTACCCTCCGGGTAAGGACCGAAACCGGAAGAAAACCATTCTTGGCCAAATCATAGAACCATGGACCGGACCGCAAACCTAATAAATGGGTCGGTTTTGGGTTCCACAGTTCAGTTCTCAGGTTTTAATCGGTCTGGACCGCAAATTGCTCACTCCTATAGTAAACTCATGACCTTAAAGTCAGTACATAACCAGTTGCTCGTAGGTATGTCCCGATTTATTAAACTATTAATGAATTAGACATAGACATAGACATAGTTGGAATACCTTTGAAATATTTCTGTTTTATGGTTGAGTGTTATTTTATGTCTCTAACCCATGGTGTTAGAACTCTAATCCTGATCAAAACTCTAAAGTAGGTACAAAAAAAAGGTTAAATCCAGTCACTCAGTTTCACATATTACAACCACAAACAATATCAGGTTCAAAGATGATGAACAAAAAAGAATAGCCTTAAGACAAGGATTGTATACGTTTACGTACATATAAAATAAATGGCTAAAAAGCTTAATATAATATAATACAAGTCGTTTAAGAAACCCATTCCGAAAACACAAAAAAATATTGAACGAACGCAGCAACATTATGATAATAGTATGCACAAACTCTAGCATTTATTTGGGGTTGGTAGCTCCACCACCATTTTGCTGCTGGTTTTGGTGTTGCATCTGTTGGTGTAACTGAAACATTTGGGGGCTGATTGAGAGTTGGGAAAACTTAGCAGCATCTCCATTTAGCTCTGCAGTCGTGATTTTCAAACGTTGAACCTCTGCAGTCAACGCCTCGTTCAAAGCTGCCATCATCATACAAACAAAGGGAGGTTGACCAAATCATGAAAAGTATATGTTGTGAAGGAGAAAACACAAATAATAAAAGATCTCTTAGAAAATAAGTCAATTAGGTTTATCACTAATTTTTAATGGGTTAACTATAGATAATTAGCTAAAGTCCTACAATCTCCTAAATGTATACACTCTAAAGGACACCAAAAACGCTATAGAGTAACAGATGGAAAGAAAACCAAACCATCTCGAAGCTGTGCCTGCTGTTCCATAGCTTGTAGACGAAACTTTAGCTCATTGTTTTGACTCGTGAGTCCAGCCGAATCCCTCTGTTCATGCATAATAATACCAACACAAAAATAGAACCACATGAAAAAGGGAAGAAGAAAAAAACACCAACTTCAAACGTTGCCCACCTGCAATAAGGTCAGTTGTGCAGACAATGTAGTTGCTTCAGTCTGTAAAGTTTGAACCTTGTGTTCCAATTCTGTAATGTACCGCATTTTCCGTTCTTTTGATCGAGCAGCTGACTGTCGATTAGCCAAGATCCTAAAAAAGACCACAAAGATCAAGCACCCATGAGTTGCATCTTTAACTTTCTAATAAAAAAAACATTATTGCAAGTTACATACCTCTTAGCCCGTTTTGGATCGGATAAAGCTATCTCAGCAAGTTTCTCATTAGCCATGATTTTCTTAAGCTCGGCCCCAGTAAACTCACCATTCCCAAACTCTAAACTGAATGTATTTGAATGGGAGTCGATGGAATTATTTGGTGACAATTGACTAATTTGCCCACCGGGTGATGGAGGAAGCTTTGGTGATTCATCACCAAAGTTTATCCTCTCCATAAAACTATCCATAGACACACTTCTATAATGCCTTGTTGTCGGAGCAATGTCCCCACCAGCACTCCTTTTAATACCTTCTCTTTTACCACTTTCATTCACACTACTTGTAGCTTCATTATCACTGCTATCGCCCCCGTTTGTTTTCGTACCACTAGCCCTACTATCTAGATCTTCTCGGTTATCGGTTCCAGAAGAGTTTAACGTATCAAGATTATCTAAATTCATGTAAGCAGAGAACAAATCGTCTACAACTTCACCTTCAGATTTCCTCTCACCCATTCCTTCAGCATTCCTTTCACTAGAAGATTCCCGTTTAACTAACTGAATCGGCTTTGAGCTTTGATGGTTGTTGGAAGTATTAGGGCTTCTCAACGGAATCAATGGTGGTGATGAGTGCAAGATAGTCGAGAACCCAAATGGAATATCACTATTTGACCGCCTATGCGCTTTACGCGGAGGAAGATTCTCACCAGCCCGAGACAAAGTTCCCCTTCCAAAAGGAGGTAATAAGGGGTGTGACGACTCACGTTCTTCCATTGATACATCACCAACAGTCGGATCAGAGGAACGCGATGAAGGGGAATCGCGATATAGTGATGGACTCAAAGGAGGAAGAGAATCAAACGAAGGCTGTGATAATGATCGGGAATGTGATGGCCCGTGGCTATGATTGAAACTTTGTGAACCACCAAGTTTATGATTATTCCCTGAATTTTGGGTTACCAGAATCTGTGAGTACGGAGAAACTGGAGGAAATTGAGGATGAGACGGTGGCATTCCAGCTCTTTTACTGCTATTATCAAGGTTATAATTTGGGGACAGTTGACGATTTTGAACACCAAACTGGGCGGTGTTCAATTGGGATATATCGAGTTGATTAAAGGTAACAGGTTTTTGTGGTTGTTGTTTAGGAAGTGATGATGATGTTCCAAACGATGATTGTAGTCTTTGGATCATATCACCATTGCCGTCCTCTGTGTCACCCATTTCTTCCCCAAAACCCCAACCCTAATCAATCAATTGATCAACTAAGATACGAAAACCCTAGACACAGTGTGCAGCTCAATCTCGCAAAAATGGTGAAACAAGACACAAAAACACCTAAAACAAAGAGCAGAAGTGAAATAAAGAACTCAATTCCAAACGTCACCGGCCAATTTCAAACCCTAATCGACAGAAATGAAGAACAACGATTAAAATCCAAAATAGTAAACCATATAACAAACAAATTGATTCTATTAACAGTTTACCGTCGAATAGCAAGGGTTGGTCCGTCCAAATGGTGAGGGAATTGACGAGAGCTATTAGTGTGTGTTTGTGCGTTTTCTCTCACTACAAACTGATCAAATTCTCTCACTAAAACTAATAATTATTCTATATATCTGTGACGATGACTTTGTACACGGATTTCGTGACCGCTACTACTTGTCCATGTACTGAATTGCGCGTGAATTTAATATGGGTTTTGGTGTGAATTCGGGATTAATTTGGTGTGAATTTCAATTTCATTCCGACCGATTTTGACTAGTAAGATTAATCTAAAAAGAATTTCTCCCTCCATCACCGCATATCATGGAGCAATTGAGTCTCTTTCTTAACGCATCTTTTACTTCTCCACATGTCGACGCTTCTTTATTCAAAACTATTTTAAATAGAGATTACTTTAAAATTAAATGGGGTTTAAGATTGTTGGAGAAGGTTAATGTGAAAATCACTTTCTTTCTTAAGAATTAAAAAATTATAATTTAATAAACTTAATCATTTAATATTTTTCCATACATTATTATTTTTTAAAACGAATTACACCATTAAATTACAAATTTTCTTCTTTTTCAACGAATGTAATAAAGCCATATTAAAAAAAAAAAAATTACGTCATAAAATTTTAATACTACATATATGCAGTATAGTGATAATTTAATATAATTTTAATACTACATATATGCAGCATAATGATAATTTACAAATTATACTTCTTTAAATTTCTATTTGCGTTTCTAAAAAGATTTATTCAGAATTTTCTTTATTTTTTCATCCTTTATATATACTGCATGTGTGTAATATTATTTTACCATTCATACTGCATATATACAGTATGATGATAATTCATATATTTTAGTACTTTGAGCTACTTTACGCATTTCTCACAAGTGTTTTTTTTATGTATCAATGTATATTAAAAGTAGCCATTAAAAAAATGTATATATACTACAAGTATACTGCATATATGTAGTATACTACAACTTACCGCACAAATTTTTATTTTTTACATAGCTCCCTATACGCGTTTTAAAGAGGGTAAAATTTGTTATTTAATGGTGCAAACCATTTTAAAAAAATAATAACGTATGAAGAAATGAGAAATGTTTAAAGTTCACTTAAGTATGGTATTTTGGTTCTTGCATAAGAAATTGTTCTCTCATGAACCACCCCTTAGGATTGCTTATTTAACTTTAAAACTGATTTTTTTTAAAATGTTTGGATCAGTTTTTGATAGAAAGTCAATAAATCAATAAATTTTTTAAATATTATTTAACTTGACTTGTCATATAAAATGACCAAAAAGAAGATTATTATATTTAAAACCATTTAAGGTTGTGTGTGGCGATGAGTGGTGGATGGCAATGGCGGCGGTGGGTGGTGGTGGTTACGGTTGAGTTTGGAAATGGGTAGTGGCGATGGTGGGTGTTGTGCGGATGGCGATGGGTGGCAACGATGTCGGTGGACGGTGGTGGGTGACGGTGGTGATGGGTGGTGTGAGGTGACAGTGGGTGGCGACGATAACAGTGGGTGGTGGTGGGTGAGAATGATAGTGGATGGTTGATTGGGTAAAACGTTTAGAGTTGGGATAGATTGATAAATATTTTATGAAAATAAGTTATAAGCCATTTTGAAAACTTGAATTTGTGTCTATTTAAAAAGTAAAACAAAAAAGACTTTTGAGGTTGACAAGCATTTTTTCAAGAATATTTAGAAATATTTCAGGAAAAAATAAAAAACTCAAACTTCTTACCAGAAGACATTTCGGTTTGAGAATGTTCAGTTATAGGACCGGTGATTGGGGCTGCTAAGACAAAGCCGAATTTCTTATTCTCTTTTTCGATTTCCAACAGTTGCTTATTTTTTTCCTTACTATCCTCCTTCACTGCCACTAAGCTTTCAAACTTTGGCGCCGAAAAATCCAAAATAAAAATGAATTAGAAAAAAAGTTTAAAAAAAATATGACAAGTTATATTTCTAAATATTCCTACCCCTTTCCACCCTCTTATCGGTAAGAGTTCCGTATCTGGAATAGAAGATCTTTTAACAAGAAAATTTCGTTTCTCCATTCATTTTCCTTCATCGTAATTCCAGGGACTAAAGGAGGGGCACCCAATCGTCTTTGGAGGACAAATCGGTTGGAACCATGGGTTCTAAGTTGATAAACACATGAAATTTCGAGCAAGCTGATATCTAAACCGAAGTTCCGATTTAAACGATCAAGGGTATACAAAAGCCTCCAACCCATGGGCATGAGTTGGGGATAGCAGAGTCCAGTAGTGAAAAACAGACCCAAGTGGCGGAAGCATGATCAGCTTGGGTCGAAAATGTGGAAGATAGTGTTGGCTGGAAAACATCCTATCAGTTTGAGAATTCGATTTTATTATCATCGAACACATTTGTAATTCTCTCGTGATACTGAAAGATGCCTTAATCCCAGAAACCTTCATCGGCAGATGTTTGTGACCGAGGTAAAGATGGGAGGGCCATAGTTATCATTTAAAAATGAAAATACTTGAAAAATATTTTAAAAAAACTTAAAGAAAATAAACCAGAGACCTTGATTTGAATCGGTTGAAGAAGATGATGAGAAAACCTATTCCAATCATCTTCCTTAATAATGGAAAATATTTAACAATAGTTAACTGTTCACATGCATCCGATTGACCTGATCCATTAGATTAAATCGTTGTTTGCAGAGATGTCAAATCACTTTTTACAACTGTAATATTTTCAAATGCTTAATAAAAAATATTTTGAGAGCAATTGTTTGGGGTGGATTTAATCGACATATTTGGGTATATTAACACACGCATAATAAGGGATATTTCAGAATATCTTACTTATAAATTATTCAGATGTTGCTAAGTGTTTTTGAGTTATATTCTCCGATATCTTGGAAGACATATTCGAGAAGCATGTTGAATGATGCTCGATATTCTTAACAACTACTTGGTGATTAAACCATGATAAGCAAACTACGTGGAGATGACACAGTTAGCCAACTACTATACGGATTATGCGGCCAATAGAGATGAACTAGCTGTTGAATGAGTGGTGGGAGAAGTTGACGTTGTATTCCTCATTATTCGCATAATTTCTTTGTTACCGTTATGTTGTCAATTGTATTTAAGGGACAAGTGGTTGATAGGAACACACACCAACACACTCTACTCTCTTATGCTCTCATACTCTCTAATCACTTAGCATTTTTTTTGCGAATACACCACTTGTTTGCTTCGTATTGTAATCGTCAAAAGATTTTTATAAAATTGACTAGACAAGGGATTTTTTGGTCACTTGTTCGAGGTTTTATGCCGACAATCCTACTGGATTAAAGGTTTTCCTTGCTAAAAATCCTTTGTGTTATTTACTTACTTCATTTACATATTCTTATTTATTCCTAGGGATCCATAGGGATATATTTTCACATCGCCTAGTATACTAATGTTTGGAAATACAAACACTCCACCTCAAAAAAATAATCTGGTTTTACTTAAAATTAAACTTGTTAATTTTTTGTCCAAACAGTAAGTATAAAAGTAATCACCTTTTTGCTTCATGGTGGTCGAAGATTAGATGGATGGATGTTTGTTTTCAGTGACATGTATGTCATCGTTAACCACCCTAACACACCAAGGTCCTTTCACAATCGAAGAAGTGGAGCCAATGCCAGACTGCATCGCAAATCCAACAACCGTATCCTAAACTGCCGTGTTACTAATAATTTTACGACACTAGAATTGACATAATCAATTCCACAATGTTACCGTTGCCGATTTGAAGATGAAACGAACTACCTGTTACGGTTTTTGACCTGTGATAGTTACAACCTTCATTGTTAATTTGTAGGTTCAAAGTTTTGTTGCTGAGATTGGATGTTAAGTTAAAGGGAGTTGTAGGACTATTTTTGTCAAAGTTGGATTTAAGGAGGGGTTGACGTGCTAAATTGGATTCTCTGTGAACCCTACTCACTACCGAAAATACTTTTGGGCTTCTCTCTTTTAACAACCTCAAGGAGGAGTTGACGTGCGAACTCGCATTTTAGGGTTTGTGCATCTTTAGTTTTTTTTAGAACGACGGTTGGTGCAACGGAAGGCCATGTGCTTTCAGAGTGCAGTGACTGAGTTTCGAAACCTTAGCCTTACACTCATGGTGCATTTTTCAGTGGCATTAGTGAGGCTCCCCTAGTGTTGCGATTGCAGCGGAGGCTCCACCCAACCTTCGTGACGGGCCAAGTTGGTCGGAGTCCGAAAACTCGCCAACCAATAGTTCTATGGGAAAAATCAGGCAGGAACCTCTAACCTTGCCACGTAAAACCCTTTTTGGCTAAGACACGAAGCTGATTGGTAACCCAAGACGAGCGTCATTTCCATGTGTAGCAAACCGCTTGTTAGCGCTGGAATATTTCGGGTTAAATAGACATATTTTAGGATATTCCGAAATATTATATTGTCTCTACTAATGATTTAAATAAAGCAATGCACGTAGTTATATTCAGGCATATCGGAGGATATTCGAGAATATGAGGAGCGAACACACTTGGAGTGTTAATTTATCAGTTACAAAACCGACTTATCCACGATTAAGAGAACGTGGGAATT
Source organism: Stevia rebaudiana (assembly GCA_009936405.2). Taxonomy (NCBI): domain Eukaryota; kingdom Viridiplantae; phylum Streptophyta; class Magnoliopsida; order Asterales; family Asteraceae; genus Stevia; species Stevia rebaudiana. The sequence goes on from WOUH02000015.1 coordinate 6,458,940, forward strand.
ATTTGAATTCCTCCCGCAGATAGTGGATCTAAAGCTGACAGTTAGAGACGGAGTCAAGCGATGATGAGCACGAGTTAATCCCGAATAATCCGGGATATTTTTATTGTTTACCGTTGTAATCTATTTCATATAAAACAAGTCGATGTTTATAGGACACACACAATATTCACAGAGCTCTCTCTCGATTACTAACCTCTGTTTTGCAGCTATTATTGCGATCTTCGTTTTTGTTTCATTTTCATCAAGCACTTAGTTCATATCGTCATACACTTTAGCATATTACCATCGGTTTGTTTTACATATTGTACTTGCTTGATCTAATTAATAATATTGACTAGAC